>JADRCD010227838.1:6523-58720 GCA_019843815.1 Montemys delectorum
TACATCACTACTAGTTTTTTTAAATGAACATAAATAGATAAAGTCTTTTTGTTTGTTTGTTTGTTTTGTATTTAGTAGAGCTTAAAATTTTGGCTCTTACTGTGGTACAAGCCCAAAATAAGAACAATTTTTAGACATTGGAGTTCATTGTAATAAGGCTGTACTTCAATGTCCCTCACATCACCAAAGGATTTTACCTACATTGTAGCTAAGCTGAGAGTTGACAGTTCTGCTGCGCCAAGGAATGAGTTGTAGGCTCGATTTTTGGATACAGATTTCCTGCTGTGGTCAAAGCTATTTGACTTGAATGATTGTCTTTATTCTCAGCCCACAGGGAACAGGTTACATTAATTTAAGAAATGGTGTATGTAATAAGATGGTCTATCCATAAAGTCATTCACCAACTATTTCAAAGAACAATGGTTCTGCTTGGAGGGTGGCACAGATATTAGGTGAGGGTAAGAATCTGGTTCATTGGCTGTGATGATTTTGAAAAGCATTCACCTCAGAGAAAGAGTAACTTATAAAGTTCTCTTTTTCAAACTTGATACAAGAGTTACAAATGTCAAGCAAAGCATTCAGTCTCACTCTTTGTTGTTCTCTCACCTCCCAAAGTAATCTACGCTTCTTTTGGCTGTATAAATAAATTTGAAAAATGTAAGCTATTCTGAAAACCATAGTATAGTGTAAAAACATCAAATAAACAATCCTACTAATAGAGAGGGTGAGATAGGAGAAGCATGACTTCAAGACCATCATGTTGTACACAGCAAGACACTGTCAGGTACAAACAAGCAGAAAGTATATATAGATTATCCAATATTGGACCTATTACCAAATTAGAGAGACCACTGGATGACAGTCAACAAGTTTCTAATTCCTCATATTTTTGGATTTCAATCGATTAGGATATGTTGGTAATATTAATTTTCGTATTAAGAGACATTAAGGGAACGTGATTGTCACTTCCTGTTATTTTTGTTGTCAGAGGTGGAATTAGATTTGTGTGGGTTTGTTGAAAGATTATTTTCTTGCTTCTTCTAGGGTGTAGTTTTGCTCCTTATATTGGTATTTTCCATCTATTATCCTTTGTAGGGCTGGATTTGTGGAAAGATACTGTGTAAATTTTGTTTTGTCATGGAATCTCCTGTTTTCTCCATCTATGGTAATTGAGAGTTTTGCTGGGTATAGTAGCCTGGGCTGGCATTTGTGTTCTCTTAGGGTCTGTATGAGATCTGTCCAGGATCTTCTAGCTTTCATAGTATCTGGTGAGAAGTCTGGTGTAATTCTGATAGGCCTGCCTTTGTATGTTACTTGACCTTTTTCCCTTACTGCTTTTAAAATTCTTTCTTTGGTGTTTTGATTATTATGTGATGGGAAGAATTTCTTTTGTGGTTCAGTCTATTTAGAGGTCTATAGGCTTCTTGTATGTTCATGGGCATCTCTTTCTTTAGGTTAGGAAAGTTTTCCCTACTTAAAGGGCCAGTAAATATCTTTAACAAAATTATAGAAGAAAACTTCCCTAACCTAAAGAAAGATGACTTTTCTTGCATCAAATTCTTGCCTCTTTGTCTGAGACTGTCTAGCTCAGTGTTTGGGTTCATATCTGTATCTTCTGTCATAAGCTATTGAGCTATGTCTACCCAGCAAGCACCACACCGACTTGGTCACTGTTGCAATAAAGCAAGTCTTAAAATTAGGTTTTGAGTTGCTTCCAGTTGTTTAAAATACTACTTCATCCACTCTGGATCTTTCAACTATCTGTGTGAGTTTTGGTGTAACATTATCATTTTTGTTTTTGTTTTTTTTTAAGTTGACAGTTAACATGTCAGGTAGATCTGTACTGTCATAGTTACAATGAGCATGCATGTATCTATCATAGTTCTGAGATTTCATTTTTGAGCCAAAAGTAGCAACCTCAGAAACTGATAGTTTATCAAGGACCAGAATTTCCCAGAACCCACTTTAGAAAGCCTGTGGAATGCTGGTCTCTCTGAGGAAGCTGTCATGGCTCTGTCTGTGCCTTGCACTCATTTGGTATATCAGATGGCCCTGCATAGGCATGTGAGGATAGCTCTCAGTGGTGGAACTCAGAGGAAAAGTTCTAATTAGGCAAGTGACCCAGCCAGAGACTCTCTCAGTATAATGCAGCATCAGATTGAAGGAGGGCTATGATGGTTTGCATTAGCTTGGCACAAGAAGTGGCACTATTTAGAGATGTGGCCTTGTTGGCATAGGTGTGGTCTTGTGGGTTTGGGTTTTAATACCCTCATCCTAGCTGCCTAGAAGCCAGTATTCTGCTAGTAGACCTCAGATGAAAATGTAGAACTCTCGGCTCTGCCTGGACCGTGCCTGCCTATAAGCTGCCATGCTCCCACCTTGATGATTATGGACTGAATCTCCAAATCTATAAGCCAGCCCCAATTAAATGTTGTCCTTTATAAGAGTTGCCTTGGTCATGGTGTCTGTTCACAGTAGTAAAACTCTAACTAATACAGAAGTTGGTACCAGGAGTGGGGTACTGCTGTGATAGGCCTGACCATGCTTTTGTTTGGAAGAATGTGGATTTGGGGACTTTGGATTTGGAAAGCAGTGGAATGCCTTTAAGTGGGGTTAATGGGCTATCCTAGGAGGACTATGGAAGACTTTGTTGCTGTGAGTGATTTGAACTGTGCTGATTGGGCCCACAAGATTTCAGTGGAAAAGAATTTCAGTGTGTGGCCTAGAGATCGTTGTTGTGGTATTTTAGTGAAGAATGTAGCTGCTTTTTTGCCATTGTCCAGAGTCTGCCTGAGGCCAATGTGACAAGATTTAGATTAATTGCTTTTAAAAGAGGAAGTCTCAAAACAGCCTGGTGTAAATTCTATTGTGTTGTTACTAATGTTCACTCTTATGAAGAACACTTTTATGAACAGGAGCAAGTTGAGAAAGGAAAATACATAGCATATGTTCAAGGGTTCAATTAAAGAGGTACCAGGATATAGATTAGAGCTGAATCCTATGCCCTAGAAGATACCAGATCAAGGGAACAAGAAGCTGTAGCATTGACGTTGTCTTGGTGACCCAACAATGTTAAAGTTGCCAGAGTCTTGGGATGCCTGCTGAGGAAAGTTGCTAACAGGAGTAAACAGTCCTGGAGAAAGAGGTTTGTTGCAATCCACGAAGATGAAACAGGAGTGGAGATCTGAAGACCACTTTGACATCAGACTTGGAGATGCACAGTTTGAAGTGTACCCAGCTGGTTGTCTGTCTTGCCTTGGGGATTATAGTTAAGTGATTGGATGAATCTCAGAAAAGACTGTGAATTTTGGACTTTTAACATAGTTGAGACTGCTATAGACTATGGAGACTTTGGAAGTTGGACTAAGTGTACATTTTTATTATGTTATGTTTAGGCATGGACCCTCTAGTCTCATGTGTTTGAACGAGCCTATGGAGGTCAGGAAGTGGAATGTGATGTCTTGGTCATGGTGTCTGTTCACAGAAGTAAAACCCTAACTAAGATAAGGGTTACTAACTGGCAGTGGGAATCTGGTGAGAGGCATGATGAGTCAGGGCTAAGAGTGTCCAGGGCATACAGAAAGCAGTCCGCTCCTATGTAAAGAATGCCAGACTCCTAGGGTGGGAAGCTGATATTTCTTGGGTCTATACAGAAGCTGGGAAAGAAAGGAGCTAGACTAGCTAGCCCTGGTGCTGTCCCAGGTCCTGAGTAATCTCAGATGTCTCTGAGAGTCGACTGCGACTGTGTCCTCCTCCACAGTCCTGCAGCCTGAGAAGGCCACTTCTTAGCTTAGGATCCACAGAAGGCCGAGTGCTAAGATGATCTTAGAGGACACAGAACCTGGCCCTAAAGAGTGGAACATCACAGGATGGAGAAATTCCCCTAATCAGTGATCTTAGTCAAGAGCAAGGGAAGAGGCCAAGACTCGGCCCTTCCTTGTGCTCTTCAACACAGAGAAAGGCTCAGGGTCAGAGTCTCAAAGAGGGACTCCACATGCTGGATTTTAACAAGACTCCTCTATTGTAACCGTGGATTTCAAATTTTTTATTTCTGTGTCTGTCCATGTTTGTGTATGTGCGGGCATGTGTTGCAGTGTAGGGGAGGTCAACTTCTGATGTCATTCCTCGGGCACTGTCCACTTCTTTGGGGTCAGGGTCTCTCGTAGGCTTGTGACTCATGGATTAGACTGGACTGGCTGCCAAGTAAGCCGGAAATACATCTGATCTTTCTGTGTCTACTTTCCCAAGGCTGGGGTGACCAGCACACTATCACAGTTGGGGCTCTAACTTGGGTGTTCACGCTTGCTGGATAGGCCCTTAACTAAGTCCCGAGCTTTCCCAGTTTCGTAGTCAGTGACCAGCCCACGTTTCCTGCTTTCTCAGGTAGCATGCTGGAGGCTGCAATTTTCAGCCAACAAATGATTGGCTTGGATAGCGTTTGGATTCCTTTTTGATTTTTTTGAATTTGTTCATCCCAATCAACTATAACTGTTGTGGGATTTCGTTCCTAGGGCCTAGCAAAACACAGGCTCAGGAGACTAACTGCTTACCCAGCACTTGGCCCGTGTTCCATACAGGAACACACATGTACTAGAGAAAGCCGCATGGCCGTGGAGCTCACAGGCGGGCTCAGGGTCTCCAGCAACATCTAAAGGCTGTGCAGCTGGTTCTGAGGCCACATTGGGAACTTGGCCACTCACGTTTCCTCCAAAGTGTCCTTTTCCGTTTCCCTCACATGTCTGTTCTTTCGTCCTTGTGCCCAGGTGGGTTTGTCTGTGCCTTGCTGACCTAGGCCTATCTAACTCTACAGGGACATACCTCTTGCTTTTTTTCCTCTACTTTTCTGGGCCTGATCCCTCAGCTGGAGGTCCTACGGGAGTGAGAGGCCAGAGTACGGTATGGTCTTCTCTGAGGCTGCGCAGTAACCAGGATATCAGTCTACGCTACTGCCTCACCGTCTTCTCTGATTGGCTATAAATAATTGCCACGTGCCACGTGCCATGTGCCACGTGCTAAGCACTGCTGTGAGTCCTGCTAGCTCTTGCCTTAAAAGAAAATTCTCAACCAGGTCTGGCGTGCTAGTGTTGTTGACATGACCCTTCGCCTCCTTCAGAGTGAAGGTCAACAAATAATTTTCAGCTTTGTTTAAAGCCTTTTTAATGGGGTCTAGAAAATGCTCTAATTATGAGCGATTATCTGCTGAAGTGCTCGCGAGGTTCTTTAAGCCTCTCTAAGCTTTTCTATACCTGCTCACTCTGCTCATAGGGTTCAACCTGTCAGCGGTACTTAGCAAGATGGGGCAGGTTTTCTTTCCTTACCTTCCCCTCCCTCCCTCCTTCCTTTCTTCCTTTCTCCCTCCCTTCCTTTCTTCCTTTCTTTCTCTGTAATATTGTAATTTAGACTGTTTACCGGGAAGGCTGGCTCACTCTCTCTTTTGGGTCTGAAACAGGGAGGTTTTATTCTCCAGCCTTTTCCACCCTGTCTCCCGGGTGAGTGAAAATTGTCAGAATGAATCAGACCTCATGGCTGCCTTCCTCATCTGCACCCCACAAGGGAACCCACTCAGCAACGGTAGTATTAGGGATTGGATCTTCTTTGTGGGGCCATCGGCTACCCCAAAGGACGTTCAGCAGCAGCCCTAGTCTGTACTCTTGGCCCTAGCTTTAACAATCAAAACGTTTCAGACACTTCTGTGTCTCCAGAAGAACAAAGTATCTGTAGTTGCCAACAGCAGACGCAGACCTCTCTGTACAGGGGAGACGAGCCCATGTGAAGGGAGGGACCCTGAGGGCAGGGTGGGTTGCCTCTTTCCTTACTCGATGCCGCTTAGGTTTTGCCACTTCAACACAAACTAGTATCACCTGGGAAGAGGGAACCTCAAGTGAGGTGTCACCTCCATCAGAATGTGGGACATTTTCTTTTTGATAATTGATGTGGTCTGGTGGTCCTAGTTTCTATAAGAAAACAGGCTGAGTGAGCCATGGGGAACAATCTGATAAATAGCGCTTCCTGAAGGTCTCTGCCTCAGCTCCTGCCTCCAGCTTCCTTCCCTGAGTTCCTGCCCTCTCTCCCCTTGATGACAGACTGTGATCTGCCTTCAAACTTTCCTCCTCAAGCTGCTTTTGTTGGTGTTTATCGAGGCAATAGGAAGTAACTAATAGGATTCTCTACTAATACAAATGGCTTTGGACATCCTCCTGCTCACAGGGCATCCTCTTCTTTCCTCTCTTGTCCTGCTGCTCCAACGTCTCTACCTTCTTTCTTCTGTCATTGTCACTGCAGCATGGCTGCTTCGGCCACCTAGAGTCACCTCATTAGGATTTGTGCTTCAGGGTTCTGAACTTCTGCCTTCTTGGAGGGTGGGCTATGATATCACATCTCCCAGCTTTGGCAGTCTGTGGCTGGGAGACCATGGGAGGTGGCAGTATTCCTGAGAGCACCTTTCTGCCTCCCATGGCCTCTGCGTTGTAGAAACGAAGCAGAAACCCACCCAGAAGGGAGATGGGATGTATTAGCAGCTACTCACAGTTGTGAGAAATGAGTGATCCATGTTTTGCTCTTGTTTGCGACAGAGCTGTAGTCTCAAGTTCATTGACATCGGTGGCACCAAGGGGAGAGTCCTGAGCTGCCTCGGTCACCCTAGATCTCTCGTCTAAGGTCTCACACTTTCTGGAAATATCCAAACGGAGTAAAACAAGTTTCTTTATTGCAGGACTTTTCAGAGCCTTTATCTGCTGAGAACTGTGGCTATTCCTAGGCACAATATTACATGGCATTTCTCAAAGTAGTTTGAACACCGAATCCATTTAATTTTCAAGCAGTACCTCCTCCCACTGTTCACAGGACGTCCTTTGGAGTGTAACCTAGCAAAGACAGTGTTTTTCACCTGACTTCTCACTGGCTTGTTCGAAGGTAGTTTTGAAACCAAGTAAGACCACGCACCTTCCAATATGGAAATCCAAGACCCCTCTCAGTTGGATGGCTTTCAGTGTCTGGATTTTGAGAGACCTTGGAGGAGAGAGTGTTGCTTAATGAGTAGACCTGAAGGCTTGATGAACATTTTGCACACTGGCTCCTGTCTATACACAGTGGTGGTCATGGGGTTGGAATGGTTGGAGGAGATGGGGTCAGGAGAGGTCTGAGAGGCCAACAACCACCCTGACCTTCCTCCAGGGAAACCCTCAAGCAGAGGAGAAGGAGAAAGATCGTGGAAAGAAGGAAAGCAGAAGTTTCCATTTGTGCCCAATGGGTTTGTTTTTTTTATCTGTTTGCAAATGTTCAGTGTAATGGTTTGAAACCCAGCCGTGAGCTGCCGCCGCCCACACAAAGCTGCCGTGGTGCTGAGCTCCGGCAGGCAAGCCATCTCCCCTGTGTCGGCCATTACCCCGAACCCACACCAGGGCAGGCTGCTACTACCCCCACACCCCTGTGTCCCTCTGCCACCCCCCACCGCCTCGGCACCCCCGACTCCCACCACCCTCCACACACACCATCCTTCTTTTTTTAAATCTCCAGCACTCGGGTTTTCTCTAGAGGAGGCACAAAGAGAGAGCAGAGATGGGACGAGCAGGCAGAATGCTCCTGCCTCATCGGATCCACCAGCTTTCAGGAGAGCGCGGCAGCCCCCCCCTGCCTATGGACTGACCACTGAAAGGTGAGAGAGGACTTTGTGATTTCTTTATGCACCTGGAGGTCTGGGGTGCAAGGCCAGGTGAAGGAAGGGCTCTGATCCTTATGCCTGGTCTCTCGTCTCCCAAGCATGATGGATGCCCCTTTCCAGCACACGCAGTTGTTTCTGACACAACCCCCCACTCAGGGCCACACAAGAGCTCTGGAATCCAGGGGTTCCTGGTCCCCACCCCCACCCCCCTCATCTTCCAGCTCAGCCTCCAAGCTCTGAGGTGTGGAGCAGTGTGTGAGGCTGCCTCCGCCTTGACCTGTTGATTTCCGACAAAGGCTGCCAGCCCTTCCTCCCTGGAGTGAGAGTGACCCACACTTTGGGGGCCATATGGAATGGTCCTCCATCCAAGGGGCTTTGGGAAACTTCTTTCCCTAGTGGCCCAAGCCGGGTAATCAGAGGCAATCAGATCCAGCTGTCCAGCTAATCTGTATGAAATAGGCTTCCTTCCTTGCAGAAATCAACAAAGTTTAAAATAGATGGGACTGTAATCGGAAGCGAAGCTATAGAGTTGTATGTGATGTAACGGGCAGGGGTATCCGCATGGAAAATATGAAGTACAAATGACAGGATTTAGGACCACAGGAGCCAGGAAAAGCAATGACTTCCTTGCTTATTAAGCATGTTTATGGGTCGGAGGGTAGCTGAGTGGGACCATTACTTCCAGAAGTGAGACCTCTCAGTGCAAAGAAAAGGAGAGCAACAAAGATGGGGAGAAAGAGGACAGAGAGGGGGCTAGGGAAAGGGAGGGGGAGAAAGGAAGATAGGGAGCTAGGGAGCGAGGAGAAAAAGAGAGAAACTGAGGGAGAGAGCATAATGTATCGCACATGTACAGAAGAAGCTGAGAGAAAAGCTCTGGATTCTGTGCAGTCAGAGATGAGTCAGTTGGCAAAAGCTCTATTTTTAGTTTTCCAACTCTGCTCTTGCAGTTTGCCTGGCATTAATTAATGTCACAGGCATGTTCCATACAAGGTTCTGAGGGGCCTTGGCGTGCGTGCCATTCAGACTGGAGGTGTTGATCTTAAGCACGGATTCTCCACAAGGCCTTTCAGGCTGGTCTCCGACAAAAGCCTGTCCAGAATGTTCTGCCCTCTGCCCTTGGCCTCTCCGGGTGTATCCGTTAGTGTCTTGGCTCTCGCCCTTCACAGCCTGGCCATTGGCCAAGGGAGAACTACAATTGTTATGCCTTGTTTTTCTTAAAGGAAAGGTTGTAGGAGCTGAAATTAGTGTGTTGTTGGGGCTGGGGGTCGGGGGGATGTTGGGTCATGGCTTGGAATAAGAAAGAAAGGCCCTGGGGGACATTTCTAATACTGCAGGAAGAGGGGTGCTGGCTTTGACGAGGTCATTTTTATCCACTTCCCCCTCAAAGCCTGATTCAGTTTCAAGAGGTAAGTCTGTTCTTCTGAAGAACTACGTGAGAATAGGAGGCCCGTGGCATGGAGCCATGTTTTCCGGGGAGAAGACAGAGGCAGGGGGCAGGTTGAGAATAGGCGGAAGTAACAATGGATGGTTAGGAGCCATTCAGGATCTGAGGTAGCTGCCCCAGTGCATTAGCATTGTCACAAGGCCAATGAGAACATGGGGACCCATCTACCATAGTCCTATCTGAAGAGACAAGCCACCTTCAGTTCTCTTCAGTGATCTAGAAGATTCTCCCACAGCTGGGAGTAAGCCTGAACCATCCATGACTGGGACTTAGATCAACGGAGGCCAGCACCCAGGTTTCATCAGTATTGGCCAACCCAAGGCCAGGTTTCAGAATAGGATAGAAAGAAGCCCCCGTATGCCCAGAGGCATGCGAGAGTTCCCTCTGTAGAGTGGAGAAATTGGGACCACAGAGGAATTCTGATGATCAAGGCCAGGGACTGGGGAAGACTCCTTCTCCGGAACTTCTAAAGCCTCTGTGGAGACTGGGCGAAGCAATGGTTGTGCACCAGCAGAACACTGGCTCGGGTGTGATGTGGTCACCTCCATTCTCGCCTGGTCTTCAGATGGTTGCATCAAGGACTGTGAGCCATGCCACTGTAGATTCGTGGGCCCAAGCATGTGTCTTCTAGCCCCTACACACCTCAAGTTCCCTTGGCCACTTTCTCTCAGTCCTCCCCTGAAGCACCTTTGACCTAGGAGAAGGGAGCCAGATGGATGCTGTAGTCGGGGAACACCATTCACGAGGGACAGGTGCAGAGGCCAGGTCTCCATTAGGTAGGAAAGTCCCTGGTCCCTTCTAGGCTGGCCATACTTGAACCACAGATACGCAGTTACATCTTGCCGAAGCCGAGAGGAAAGTGATTTTCGAGGCTCCTGGCCTGTGTTGGAGGTCTGACCATAGCACACCATTAGCAACCTGTAAGAGCCCACGGGGTTACCTCGGTGCCCTAGATGCCGTGAACGCTTAGGGTTTAACCATTCACAGCCGCAGACCCACCACTCTCCCAGACTCGGTGGAGACATATGTTCCCAGAAGGAAGGTCTCATCGAGGTGGTGGGGGCAGGGAAATTGATGTCTTAGGGTGCAACATCTTCGCAACTTGCCTGAAGGGTGGGAGCCTGCCCCCACTTTATGGGAAGAATGTGGAGTCCTGTGTTTTAATTTTTGGATTTTTATCCCTTGCTACACTCCATGATATATCCTCTGGTCTTACCATACAATTTCTCTTCTCTACAAATCTTGAAGGAAATTCTCACTCTTGGGTGAGGCACATGTTTTCTAATAGTGTCCCTGTTCCCCAGGGTGAAAAGCCTGGCCTGGCAAAGCCCTTAGGTGCAGAGCTGACACTCCCTAGTTACCACATGTGGCTTATATACAAGCTTGGTGGGTGTTCTCTCGTCTCTCCTGGTTCTCAGGTAGCCTAGGATGGTCTGGAACTTGCTATATAGTCGAGAATGACCTAGACAGTCTGATCTTCCCGCTTCTGTCTTCTGATGTCGGGATGACAGTGTGCCACGCAATCTGCAGATCACAAACCCAGGGCCTTGTGCATGCTAGGCAGGCACCCTTCCAACCGAGCCACACTTAGAAGCCTGGCTCCTTCAATATTGGTTCTGAGTAGCCAGGAGAGCTAGGGCTTGAACTCAGATGCTGAGCTCTGCCCCGTCCTGCATGGTGCCTAGCTTACATAAAGACTGTAATGGAGTAAGTCTAGCATCATACCAAATGTGAATCAGGGAAACCAGACTGAAGGCTGACTGAGAGCTCTGTAGGTAAGTAACCACAGGGTTGGACTCCTGCTCCAGCCCCTGGACTGAAACAGCCTGGCCCACATGCAGCCTCCTTGCACCACCACCCCTCCTGTCCCAAGCTGCAGCCCCTGCCACGGCTTGCCTCTTCCTCTCTGACCTGCCACAGGCCTCACATCCTGTGAGGAGGCCCTAGAAACCAGCTCTGTTGATGAAAACATGCGTGCTCTTCACCACAGGAAGCATGGCCTCACGTTCACAGTGATAACCGCCCAGTCTCTTCACCAAGAGTAGAGGGGAGCGCAGTCTAGCTTTGTACCTGGATTAGGAAGCACATGTTCTCTCCCCTCCCCTCAGCAATTCTCAATTCACCTCACATGAAGCCTTCTGCCCCCTGCTTCCTATTCCAGAGTAGGAAGCAGGACATTTGGGAAACAGAGACCATGTCCCCCAGAGCTTTGTAAGAACAGTAAGAAAACAGGATATTAGTAATGACAGGAGCCCCCTGGCCTCGGCCTCAGGTAAGGCATTTAGATAAAAATCTAGGACACCTGGCTAAATTTTGAATTTCAATTAAACAGTGACTATTGTCTTGATAAGAGAAGGTTGTATAGAAGCAGTTCTTTCTAAAACATTACTCAATTGTTCCCAGAAAATATAAATTTAACTAAGAGTCCTGTAGTTTTGAGTTTGTGACAACTAGTCACTGAGGCCTAGGGAACCTACTTTCTGCACCCAGACGCAGCTCTAAGCCCTGTGTTGCAAATAAAGAGCTCTCTACATGTCAGTAGCACTTCACTCTGGACGTTTTACATCAGGAGCTTTTGTATGGAACTGTCTCCGTATGCATTGTCCAGAGGAGAAACTGAGGCTGTGAGGTTGTGTGAACTGCTGGAGTGATCTGATCTGATCTGCCAGCTCCCAGCCTGTCTCCATGCGTAGTACTCACTGGCAGTGGGTGGGTAAGCAGCGGCGCCAACTTCAGAGAGGCAGTAATAACAGGTTAACTTGGGAAAGCTCTGTGCAGAGATGGGAAGGGTTGTGTCAACACATGCAAATTATATGCAAATACACTTGGCCCTCCTGACAGGCTCACCTAGGTGGGAGATCCATGAGCACAGTCCCCAGTTGCCCATGGGCTTCTAACAGGGGCAAGGGTAACAGGCTGATAGCCAACGGCATCCCCAGCATACGTGGGCTGGGGTGAATGCACACACGTGTTCTCGTGTTCTCTCTGCGTGGATGCGGATGTGAGGGGGCTGGTGTGGAGGTGGATGCATGAGGCTGTGGGGCGTGGTGATGTGTGCGTGACCTGCCACCTTGATCTGTGTATTCCTAGCAAGCCACAGGGCTTCTGTCTCCTCGGATAACCTCCCCCAAAGCTCTGGTGTTGCTCTATGGAGAGAGAAGAGAGCGTCCTCTTGAGACTGGGTCTACTGAGATGCCCTAGGATGAGAGAGAGCCCTTGGAGGATAATCCTAATCCCAATGCTAATACTACAATTAGCATTGATGCTATACCTGGCCCTGGGGCTAATGCTGTGTACTTAATTATCCAGGCCTGGGGTTTGTGTTACCGGAAGGGAATACAGTGGACCTGGGGTAGGTAGAGTCACTTGACCTCACTGAATGGCAAAGTAAGCAGAGAATCAACTCCAGAGCTGCTCTATGGTTTGGCCAGGTATCTTGCCAGGAGCTGGAGGGTGAGATATGCTGCATTCTGTGGGGTATGAATTCCCCACAGAAAGAAGATTCCATTTTCTTCTTTTTATTAGTTGTGACAAAGGTTCTGCACTTTTAGTAGGACTGGCTTCCTCTTCTCACTGACATTGTGTGTGGGAAGATATTCTCCTGGACAGGAGGCTGGGCTGAGGAGACAGCCAGGAGAATAGCCTTCCTGGCTTTTCCACCTGGCAGTATGGGGGAAGGTCGCCAGCAAAGGTCAACTTTACTTTTCTGAAAGTAAGAAAATGGGCCATGAAGCCTGAACCCATAATTGCCCTTGCTGAGCCCTTGCTTTAGCACAAGTGACTTTACAACTGTGGGCTTCCTGTTTTCATTTGTGAAATGGTGTATTTGGCAAGGTGCTTCTATCCCACGTAGAGATCTCACAGGCATATCATTAGCTGGTCAGACTTATTAGTGTAGCGATAGATACTAAGAGAGTCCCTCTCCTTTGAAGATCGTAGAGTTCTAGGAGCCAGTCTAAGCCCACTTCGATACAAGACAGGCGAGGATTCACCCAAGAGGCTATCACGAATGTGATGTTGGTAGAGTTTGGGATATAGAAAAACTTCTATCCTTGAGGAAGTGGCCTTTGGGTTCCATCATGTGTGTGGGAGGTAGGCTTTGACTATGTGAGTTAAGGAAAGGATGGTAGTTCCAGGCAGAATGGGCAACATACAACTGGGAAGGAGAATATGTAAGAGGAAAGACCACTGTTTGACAGGAAGGCCCACTTACCCATTCACCCATTCAGTTACCCATCTACTTATCCATCCATCCATCCATCTACCCACCCCATCATCCACTAGTCCAACCATCCATCATTTACATACCCATCTATCATCCATCTGTCCATCCATCCATCCATGCATCCACCCACCCACCTTTCCACTCACACATCTACCCATCCATCTACCCAACAACACATCCAATTCTGGTCATGAGTGTAGAACAGGTAAGAGATGTTGTCTCATGGCAACTAAGTAACAGCACATTTAATAATCACCACTGTGATGTGGACATGGGGATCTGAGATGGCCGAGGGAGCAGCTACGACAGCAGGTTCTCAACCTGTGGGTTGTGACCTCTTTGAGGGTAATGAACAATCAGATACATTGCATGTCAGATATTTACATTACAATTCATATCAATAGCAAAATTACAGTTATAAAGTAGCAATGAGGTAATTTTACAGTTAGCAGTCACCACAACATGAGGAATTGTATTAAAGGGTCAGTGTTAGCAACGTTGAGAATTGCTGACTCAGGACTTTCCTAAAGATGTGAAAGGTCAGCAAGAGATGGTGAGGAATGGGAAGAGAATTCCAGGCCACAAGTGTGGTTCTCTGGGGACCCTGACACAGGCAGGAGTTCAAGAAGCTAGAGGCCAGGATGTGGCTTTGCTATAGATGACAAGAAACAGGTATGGGAGGCAAGTGGAGGGAGTGAACACAGACCTTATAGACCAGGGGACATCATATATCCCAAAGCAATAAGCCTGTTGATTTTTTCCTGGGATAGAGATGTAATGTTGTATTTTATTGAGGTTTCTGTTTGCCTCTGAGGGGAGAGGCAGGTGCCCTGAACACTTTGACCAAAACCTCACTTGGCTCCCAGCACTGTACTTAGTCTGGTGCCCTCAGACTCAACAGACATCGTCTTAGACCAACTCTGTTTCTAAGCTCTATGTCCCACTTGGCTCTGAGCCACCTTTGCTTCAGAGAACACATGTATTGGCTCTGGCCATCTAGCTCTGAGTTCATTCTATTTGAGTCAAATCTCAAGGAACTTCACCTAAAGGGAACAGGAAGTCCACAAGATATGAAACATGCTCAAGACCTTCTGCCTGACTTTCAGGAAGGTCAGAGGCAGATTTTAGTCTGGCCCTCTCTGCTGGACTGTGTATCCTCATGGAGTGGACCCCTGGGGAGTAAGAGGCTTGGCAGAAGCTGTAGATTGCTTCATGGAGAATGGACACTAAGGCATCTAAGGTGAAATACTTTCTTGTGCTACACTGGTTGGCTTGTCTAGGTCACCCACAGCCAACATCGCTGGTCATGAGGCTGAAAGAGTGAGCTTGCTTCTCCTTTGGGTCATTAGCATGTCTTAGAAAATGCCAGGCAATGATGGTAGATGTGCTCCTGATCTCCAAGAGGTCAAGGACAGGTCGGGAGGAGACTTTGGTAACTATGGTCTTGGAGAGCAAATTTTTTGTATGTTTGTTTTCTTTTGTTTTGTGTGGTAGTGAACTCTTTCTTAGACAAAGCCTCGGGCATTCTTCATTTCCAATACAGCATGGGCTTCCCGGGCAATCGTTCATAACGTGTCCACTTGTAATTACGTGACACAGGCTCAGTGTTTGTTCACATTGTTAAGGGATGTAAATGGTTTGATGAGAGAGGCTTGACCTAAGGTTTCAAGGGTTCAGAATGTGCCCGGGGGCTATGAGACCCTAGGGGCAGATGTGACTCCCCGTGCCTCTTGGCTGCGTCAGGCCTTATAGAAGGGACATCTGGGACCTGGATCTGTTTTTCTCACTTCAGGGAGAGGAAACAGATGCATCCAGAAACTGGAACCTCTCCAAAAATGCCCAATATACATTTCCACACACCCTGGTGAACTCTATAGAATGCACACGTAGCCCTCCGGGAAATGGAACTCAGGCAATCAGCCTCCGAGCTGTTCTCTGGACAGCAGACGAAAAGCCACAAACAAAGAGACTCCACGACTCTAGCTAGTTCTTTGTCTCTTGAGAACTGTGAAGAAGCAGGTTCCCCTCACCCCTCTAGGAGATCCACTGTCTGCTCATCCCATGGAAACTCCACACCTCTGTTCTTCCTCCTTCTGTCCTGACTCGGGCATTTCTCTCAACTATTTCCCCAAGTCCATACCAAGTCCTGTACTTACTTGGCAGATCATTTTCCCTTTCACCCTGGGGATTCTGTGTCGCTTGTCCCCTGTACAGCCTCTGTCTTCTCCCGGCACTGTCTCACTGGCCTCCTGCTGGCTTTTGTGACTTGCAAGCAAGAGGCCATCTCAAGGTCTCTGTGTTATTCTGTCTTCTCTGCCTTTGTCGCCAGATGTCTGTGGATGGGCCCCCCTATCTTCTAGGTTCACTTGTGAAGGTCTCACTGCGCTGACAGCTTCTTGCAGTTGCAATTTTCGCTCCCATACATTCACTACCACTGGGGTTTATTTCATTTACTGCACTTTCTTATTTATGGAAGTCTCTGCCAGACTCTCAGTCTCCTATAAACAAGACCGACCCATCTTCTTCACAGCTCATCTGGCTGAAAGGGAGCCTAGGGCTAAGTCTGGTTCTTCACCTGCATTTATCGAGCATTTGTATGATGGTCGAATCGGACCACTTGGTACCTGGGAGAGCATGTGTAGTCTTCCCTTGTGGCTTTTTTGGCTGGAGACCGTCCATTTAGTTTTTTGGTCATCTGTTGCTGTCTTCTATTTTCCTGATTATGATGCACCACACAAAAGATGATAGAGGAGTGGAGCAAAGACAAAAGAGTCCTTGGCAGAGGGAAGGAATGGAACAAACTGGAAAAAGTCAGAGCTTCATTTAGCTACAGGGAAGTGAGCCATGCTGGGCACTCAATGAACTGATTTTTTTTTTTTTAATCTACAAACACCTGTGTGTGTCTCTGTGTGCTTGTGTGGTCAAAGCACTCTGGTCTGACAGGAGCAATGGAATAGCGATGGTGTGGGCTATGGTTGAGGGTCTGGTAAGAAGTGAGGCTGCTTCTATTTGTTCATTATCTGGTCATGTTTCTTTTCTGCTCTGTAACAAGATAAGAAGGTGGCAAGTTGGTTTGAGAGCAGATGCTAAATCTGACTGGAAAATGAAGGTTTCAGAAAGGAATCATGTCCTACAGCAGCATCTGCCCTAAGTGTGGATAGAAGGAGGGTGCTGGACTGGACTTGACCTTGCTTGATTGGATGAAGCCCAAAGCACTGTTGGTGCTCAATTCTAGACTCCTCTCATGTTCTTAGACTAAGAGTTGAGTTAGAGACACTGAGAGGAGGAAGCATTCATTATATCCAGGGCTTGACTTGGAGGACATGGAGGAGGGTCTTTGAGGGCAGTGAGAGGTGCCTGTCATCTGGGTGACTCACGGATGAAGTTCACTGTTGCTCTGAATTCTCAGCACTGAGAAGTGAGTCCTTAGAAAAACATTACACACTGGATAATTTGGGGCATAAGGTAGACGGTTCTACACTTGTGGATCATTCCCACCATTAAGGTGATTTAGAACATCTACTACCTTCTAAAGTTTCCTCTGGCATCTTCTATCAATGTGACCATCTTCTATCAATGTGACATTGGTAGTAAGGAAAATTACCTTAGCCTCACCCCCTAAGTATGTCTCCATGGAGACTACAGGGCTGTTAGCTGCAGTAGCCATCTTGTGTAGATCTCTGGAATGTGTTTGAAATGGTTAATATTGATATCAAATCCAAGTATCTCGAATTACCCACAGCGTGATTCATCTGATTCATCTGAGCACGTCTGTGAGTTATTTTCTAGATGGGGTTTATTGAGTGGGAAGACCAGTGAGTGTGGGCAACAGCATTTTATGGGCTGGGGTCTTGGCTGAAACAGAAAGGAGAAAGCAATACATGTGTGCATTGTTCTCTGCTGTCTGACTTTGAGTCCAATGTAAGGGATCGGCTGTTTCAAGCTGCTGCCAGTGTGATTTTTCCACCATGATGGACCATACTGTAGGCCAAAATAATTAAGTTGCTTTTGTCCGGGTATTTTGCCATAGAAACAAAACAAGTAGCTAACTAGAAGAGCATCCCTCCCTTTGGCTACTTCCTCCACCATTCCTGCTCATTACCATTCAACTCTACTTGGATGAGTCTCTTGCATTGCCTGTGCGACAGGATGCAGGACTTCCTGGTCTTTATGCCTGGCTTGTTTCCCTTAGTGTGGTGCCATCAGGGTCTATACTGCTGTGAAGGCCAGAGCCCCTTCTGTATTTTAAAGACTGAATATTTCCAGAAAGAATGAATGAAGAAAAAAAATATATAAAAATATAAACAAAGTCCTAATAGGAGCCAGCTGGTGAGCCTCATGCCTAGGGAAGAGACAGGCTGAGGTCATTCTACGCTTAAAGAAGAGATGGGCTAAGGTCATACTGGCTCTTCCTTTCTTGGGATACGTGAACTTTAGCTTAGGAATCAAACTAAGGAGCTTTTGATCTGAGTTCTGCTTCTTTCCAAAAATGGACTTGAAGGGACTCAGAATAAAAACATGGACAGTTGGAAGTGATCCACAAGAAAGCTCAAGAGACCACAAGTCAAAGTCCCAAGAATGGTCAAGACCTCCCAGACCAGCCCTTGGATTCAAGGACCAATTGTCATGGTTTCACAAGGACAAAAGTCATCTTGGCTTGTAGAAACGGCTGGCTAGGCTAACACACAAATCTGTGTTTTAATCTGTTTATTGAAATGTTTAAACATACTGCTTTTATAAATATACCCAACAGGCACTGATTAGGCAGTCTCTCCACCCCACCATGGCGGGTGTGGCAGGGTCTTATTCAGCCATATTGTTTTCCATCTGGACTGATGAACCTGCCTCTTAAAAAGAAAAAGAAAAACAACTCCATACTTAGGAAACTTCGAAACATAAGGAGAGGGAGCAAGCTTTTGTTTGTTTGTTTGATTTTGCTGAAATTTCAAGATTTTTTTTTCCTTCTTTCTGGCCTCAAAAAATTTAATCTACCAAACAGTAGGTGATGCCAACAAAATCACTTCCGGTGCTGAAAAACAATTTCATTTTTACACTCTGTGATTAGAAATGAGAGAGCCAAGAGCTCAGGATCCACATCACAGCTTCTGGAACAGAGATACAATCTTAGGGAAATAAATACTCTTGCCTTCTCCCTGGTTTTTCTGCTGTCACTCAGCCACTTTCATTACAGGTGGCACCGCGTGCACATAGCCCACAGCGATAGTTTAGGCAATTACCTGCAGAAGAACATTGGTGTACCAGCCCCAGGAGGTGGCCATTGTACTTTTCCCCCAGAGCACCAGCTACAGCTTTCTTGATGGAGTTAGCTCTGCCAATGTGAAGAGAACTGTTCCAAAATGAGCCCTGGGTGCATTTATTTCCCAAACAGCCTTGGCTGACCAGGGACGGAATGGGGACACAGGTCAGAGGAGGTGAGAGGGTATATGGGGATGTAGCTGTTTATTTTGGGGTCAGAAGGATTCTACCTTTTGAGGTTCTGCCTATTCTGCGTTCATGGAGATTCTGTTGTAGCAGTATGTCCATCTCTCTGCTGTCTGGCATCACTGTGTCTAGAAGGAGACACAGTGTGTTTGGGGCTAGAGAAAACAACCCCTGTGCCTCCCACTTTATTGTTTGATGTATGGATAATCACCGATGTGCAGGCCTGGCCTGACATTGCTCAATATTGGTCTGTCAAGCCCTATGGATACTTAGTAACTTTTCCTTTTTTGTTTTTGTAACTTTTTTTGTAACTTTAGAAGAAACTCCTACTAATGACAATAATAATTATTATTATTGCTAATAAACACATTGGTAAGTATAGAAATTATAATCATCTTTGGATAAATTCTTCACTTGGAATTATTTTCGATATACAGAAAGCTTTCCAACTTATTCCAAGTGGCCTTATTCTCTTTGTGACAGTGACCTTCATGCGACATTGGCCATGACTGAAATGCACAGGTGGAAGCCCAACCTCCTCGTGTGTGGCAACAGCCTTGTTGGATGCCACCCTCTGGTTCTTGCTCCAAGCTGGGGTTGGTGGTATCTTGGTAGTCGAGTGCAAAAGCCTAAGTTTAGATTTATAGCACCCATGCAAAATGCCAGACAAGGTCTCCCTGCAATCCCCAGGAGACGGATAGATCCCTAGAACTTGTTGGCCGGTCAGTCTAAGTGCCTCAGGGATCTCCAGGTTCAGTGAGAGACCCTGTCTCACAAAACAAGAAAGAGAACTACTGATGAAGATACACAGTGCCAACTTTTGTCATCTACATATGCAAATGTGTTCCTATCTGCATATGCAAATGTGCATATCCCTACACAAAGGAACTCGCGCACACACACTACAATAATTGTGGCGTATTATGTATGCGTGTGTATATATATATGTTACAAAAATACATTATTATAAAGTACAGCATGGGATAAATGAAATGATAAAAGCAGGTCAGCCTGACTGTGGGTGCCACGCATACATGAGACGCCACCGAGCAACCGCGAGCATTGTGAGCAATGGGACACTTATTTTGCCTACAGACCCACAGGGAGGCTGATTTCCTTCAGTGCCACTCTACATTTTTTGGAGCCATGTCCTCACTGGGGTGGAATGGGGCTGGCAGCACAGCATTCTTTCAGTGGGACACTAGGACCTGGACCCTGGCCAAGAGAGCTGTGGAAGGAAGGGATGGAAAGGAGAGAAATCTCAAGAGGAGTAAGGTTTTCATTTCGATTATTCAGCTGACCCTTGACCCCCGTTATCACAGGTAATCAAAAACTGCCTAGATTCATCAAGCTTTAACTAAAAACATCATTTAAGTGGCCAGAGGACATGCAGACAGGTAATTACATGCGGTGCTGGTCCAATTACACTTCTTGAGATGCCCTTTCCTGTGTGTGGGGTGAACAGCAGCCCTCAGCAGGCTCTCACACATCTGTGGAGCATTCCCCATTAGAGAGATGCCAAACACACACAGCCATGGTGATTAGCACCTGCCTGCTCTCTCACACACAGCCATGGTGAGTGATTAGCACCTGCCTTTGACACTGGAAGAAACCCTGAAGAGGTTGTCAGGGTGACCAGGGCCCCAAAGCCTCCAGATTCATGGGGAAACCCTGATGTCTGTGTTTGCAAGGCAGGGAGTTGTCAGCCCCACAGGAACTCCAAATATGGGTGTGACAGCGCTTGCCTTTGTTTCCTGACCGTGTTTTGAAGCTTTTGAGGCCTCTCACTAATTGGAGTTTCCACCTGGCATGTATGTTTTAAGTGTCTCTAAAGTCATATCAGGGAAAGGCGGTCCTTGATCCGGCATTGCTCAGTGGACGTTAGCTGAGAGTTAACTTTGTTCTCGGAAGGGGTGCTGAAGACCCCAGAGCTAAGTGGATGTTCAGTCTATGATGGCACATGTGGTCGATGAACTACAGAAGGGTTGGGGACATAGATACCAAGTTGGCTGCTCAGTGTCCATAAGAGAATGAGCGTCTCTCACAACAGGATGTGGACTGCTGACCCTTCTCAAATTGTGTCCTGTGGTATAAGCCCGTGTACTGAAACAGGCAAGAATGTTCCCCGACTCCATTCACTTGGTCCTTCAAAGAATGGCAGAGACAGTCAGGAGCAGGGGTGGCAGCCAGGCCCCGACTCCTAGATGGAGTCTTAAGGTCCTCATGGATCCAACTTAGGGAGACATAAGAATCCTTGCACATTGCTCTATTTCTGAGTCTATCTTGAATCCCCACAATCAGCGTCTATCTGTGTAGGGTTAGTGAAGCCTTGCAATTGAACCTGAGCCTCAATGCCAAGGGAGCCCATTGCTGTTCCTGGCATAGCTGATAAAGGTGCTGCTCTGCACGAACAGCACGGCCTGGCCCTCGGACACCCTTTTGAGCCATGAACCTTGAACTGGGGCTGCTAGTGTCCTTCATAGTTTGTGGCTAGTTCATTGGAATGCATTAAACAGTTTTACCTTTAAAGACAGTTCGGACAAATTGCAATTTGCCCAAAGAACCTTGTTCTTAGTATGGAGCAATTTATCTTTCTTGTTTCTTTCCTCAAGGCGGGGGCAGGGGGAAGGCCTTAGGAAGTGAGTTAACTCTGAAAATTTATTTTCTTTGGTGATGGTGCCCTTGAAGCTTCTTGGGGGCCCGCCTGTTGCATGCTGTGGACAAGCTCTGTTGTAGTACTTAGAAGAATTCACGCTCTGACAGAGCTTACATCCTGTAAACTCACCCTTTAATTTTTATTGTTTTGTGTGATTAGGATTTTTTACACAGAGTCTCGGGTATTTCAAGTTGACATCAACCTCACTATGTAGCAGAGGATGGTCTTGCTCCTACCTCCATCTCCTGAGTGCAGGGACGACAGATACACAGCAGTACATACATATCCTCTGTACACATGTGCACCATGTACACACTCAAACACACTTAATCTCTCTCTCCCTCTCTCTTTCTCCCCTCCTCTCTTTCTCTCTCCCTCTCTCTTCCTCTCTCTCTTTCTCTCTCCCTCTCTTTCCCTCTCTCTCTCTCCATCTCTCTCTTTCTCTCTCTCTCTCCCCCCCCCTGTGGCATTATAGCAAGAAGAAGTTTCAATAAATCAAAGGGGATGCTGATATAATAGCCTGGTAGGTTCCCCAGGAGCTGGGCTCCAGAGAAGACTGTTAGAGGCTATTGTGAGACGCACTGTGGCTGCATCGAGGCACTCTGCATCGACCAGGCACATGCATCTGGCTCTGCAGCTTATCCTTCCTATCCTAACTGAGTCACATTCCTGAGGCCTCATACCTCATACCTGTGCTGGCTTACATGGCTCATGTAAGAGGCCACGGGAGTCTGCTCACTCCAAGTCTTCCAAGGCCCGGAGGAAACAGCCCTTCCCCAATGTAACTGACAACAAGGCTGAGGCTTACAACCACCTGGAAATCACTGATGTCAAAATGGACCAAAGTAATGGCTGTCTGTTGAGTTCCAAAGTCACGAACAATCAGCTGGCAGAGTCCGTAGCCAGAGATTTCTGGCCTGCCATATTTCACAACCTATTCTTTTTGCTAGGGCTTTCTCTGCTTTTCAGATGGCGTCTGAGAACAGATTGGAGACTGGGGCAGAAAAAGAAACTCCTCTTGAGGGTATTTTGGTGTGGTATTCTAAGATAGGCATCACATGTCCACGGACCTGTGAATATATTTCTCAGAACTGGCCCAGGCTACCTGGCCTGGGCCACCTGGCTTTAGAGCAGAGCCTCTCTGGCTGGCAGCCCACAGACATATGGATATGTAGACATATACATATTGAACAAATTCACATTTTAACTGAAAATGGCACCCCAGTGAAGAGGGGTGTCCCCTGTCCCCCTGCCATATGTCATTTACAATGGAAATACGTGACTCCTTCCAGGCCCTCATGTCAACCTACGTCTGGGAGGACCAACGCCCTCACTCTCACACAGCCCCATCTCTAGGGCGGAACACTGCACACGGGCTTTCTGGGCCTCTTGCGTTTCCAGATCAACAGTCATGGTCTCTGAAGGGTTTTTCAGTCTTCGCTTCTCCTGCTTCCTGTTTTCTGAGTGTTGCTACCGCCGTGTTGAATAATGCGTAGAGTTTAGTTTACTTCCTTTTTCTGGGCCAGACAGAGCTTCATCTCCACTGCAGTGTCTGCCAGATTTCTCAAAATGCTTTGCTTTCTTCGGTGAAACATGGAGTTGACCCAAATGCCAGCTTCTGGGACACGGTCTGGTCTCTTTCCTGAGGTGTGTGGGGCGGGTGTGGGACAGCTCTCTGTGCTGAGACTCTGCTTGCAGAGGAGACACTGACAGAGTCTGATGAGACACCTTCCTGGCAGAGTGGGAACGGAGGGGGGAAAGAGGGAGAAAAGAGAAGTAGAATGAATGAGAGAGGGGGGAGGGAGAGAGGGGAGAGAGAGAGAATGAGAGAGGGAAGAGAGAGAGGGAGGGAGAGAGAGGGAGAGAAAGAGGGAGAGAGGGAGAGAGAGAGAGAGAGAGAGAGGGAGAGGGAGGGAGGGGGGCTTCTAGGCTCCTCTCCTCTCCATGGATCTGTGGATGTATCTCTCAGGACTAGCTTGGGCTGCTTGGCTTTAGAGCAGAGCTTCAGAGTCTGAGAACCTACTACCCTTCATAAAGGTATGTGAATCTTGCAGAACTCAACATATGGAATCTTGTAGGTGTGTCCTGAAGCACTTGAATCTTTTGCCTCTGGTGTGTTTACCTTCATGGCTGCACTTGTCAAAAAGGGCACTGCAACTCATAATGACTCAGAGACAAAGCCCACAGTCAGCATTCTGCTAAACAGAGAGAGACAGATAAGGGGGGCAGAGAGCTGTCTCAGCAGTTAAGAGCACTTGTCGCTCCTGCAGAGGACCTGTGTTGGGTTCCCAGGACCCATAGGGAAGGGAACAACCATCCTTAACTTATGTTCCAAGTGACCCAATGCCCTCTTACATGTACACACACACACACACACACACACACACACACACAAAATATTCATACACACAAAATAAAATGGTATACATTTTTAAAAGATTAGTAAGGAAATACATTGGTTTCCTTTATAAACTGGTATTCACCTAAAGTGACCTAATTAAGCCAGAGGTGTGAATTGGCTAGAAACACATATTAGCCCAAGAGTTTTGAAAATACATCCCTCCACACACACCCCATGTCTCCACATCCAGCCCTAAGTATCCATGGATCTGGCAGTATTCCCATTTACAGCCATTCAGATCAGTCATCCAGAAGAACCATTCTTCAGTGGGAAAGTTGGAGGAACCTCAGATAAGTGTGAGAGGCAGGGCTGAGGGTAGCATACCCCTTCTCTTCTTATAGAAAGTCCAGAGTTTAAGGCTGAGATGCTCTCTGCTGACCCATCAGGGGACTGGATACACAGAGGTGGCATGAGCTCAGCAGGCACAGTGAAGTCTTAGCTGGTGGTTCCTAGCCACCCCTAGCCAGTGTTTGGGATCACAGGTGAATGCAAATCAAAGTTTTCTGTGCTACCTGCTGGGCAGCCAGGGGAGGGATGGCTACAAAGCTCTCTGCTTGCAGGGTTCCCCAAAAGGACAGAGACTGAGGCTACTGCATAGCTGCTTGGGGAAATGAGCTCAGTGAGGGGCCAGGGGTCACCAGCCAGAGGTCCCTTCTCCCTGACAGAGACCACAAACACTGTCCATACGGAGCTAGGCCTGGAAGAGGAAGGTGGGAAGGCCTTGGCCTGATGTGGGACAAGCCAAGGTAGAGCAAGTCTGGGGTACCAGTCACAGCTGCTGTCTCACCCAACACTTTGAACAAAGGCCTGAGAGTCTATTGTGAGACATGGCAACAATCTCAGAGAAAAGAAGTCTCAAGGCTTGTAGATAGCGAAAATGCAAGAATACCGCTTGTCTCTGGGATCTCAGACCTGTGTCGCTCCGATGCATCGGTGTCTCAGGATGGTCTCAGGATACAAGAACATTTCTCAGTGGGTCTACAGTGCAGTTTAGGCAACGGCTGACTACACTTGACAGGGCCTTGAGTGTCTCCTTGAAGTCAGCTGAAGTCTGTGATGGTTTCCAGGTCATACCTACACTGAAGCATTTCCAAGGGTGGTAGTGATATGGATTTCTTTTTAATAGGATTATAGAAACTAAAAGCGGGACATGATATACGCCAGTCATTCTGGCATGGGACCTTGAGGCAGGAGCATCCCTGGCAGTTCCAGGCCAGCATTATAGAAAATTATCCATCAGAGCCCATCAGTGGGACTCGTGGCTCGTGGCACAGAGTGGATGCTCTGGGAACTTTGTGTTTAACAGAGTGACCGGGAGCAAGAACTTTCTTTCCCTTTTGATCTGTCTATTCACTTGTTTTTATTTTAGTCCTTTAGTCTTTTATGGAAATAATGGTAGATCAGTAAGAACCAGGCAGACTCCCTGGGTGTGTTTCATCTGCTTTCCGCACTGGCAATGGTACAGGACTCTCCTATCGTGTCAAGGACCTGCCAGTGACCAGCTGACTCCAGCTACGGTCCCATACCATGCCTTCCTCCGAAGCTTGGGTAACCGTGGCTCTGTCCTCTTGCCCTAGAGTTTGTCACGGTAGGAATATTGTATTCTAGGATGGTGGGAGAGCCCAGTAGGTGAAGGCACTTGCTGACAAGTTTTGTAACCTGGGTTTGATACCTAGGACTTTAGCAACAGAAGGATTTTCCTCTGGCCTTCACTTTTGTCATGCAGCATGCTTCCACCCACAGACCCACACCCACCCACACACGCACACAAGCTAAACAGATACACAAACGAACAGATAAATGGATTTAAACTCCAATTTTACTTCACAAAATTTTAAGAAGATCTTATATATAAAAAAAACTATATCTTGCACAACTCTTGGGGGTCTGGCTTTGCTCATTCTGCCTAATTCTCTAGATATTCACCCAACTTATTTGGCCTTCTTATTTTTTATTTCTATTTTTAAAGTTTTGGTGTATGTGTTCCTGTGTGTGCAGGCGTGTGTGTGTGTGTGTGTGTGTGTGTGTTGGGGGTGGGGAAGTATTATGCACATACGTTTGTCTGTGCACATGTGTGGAGGCCAGAGGTTAAACTGGCATCCTTTAAGTATCATCCACCTTACATTCTGAGATAGGATTTCTCACTAGTTTAGAACTTGCTAAATAGATTAGGCTTGTTGGCCAGTGAGCCTCAGAGATTTCTTGGTTCTGCCTCTCTGGTGATGGGCTTGCCAGTGTGTATCACCAAGCCCATCTTTCTTCAGGTGGATTCTGGGTTGGAACTTGGGTCCCCGTGCTGCATGGTGGGTAGCACCTTAGCGCCCTGCGATCCTTCCCCAGCCTCTCTCTTGTTTGTGTCTTTTTATTGCTGAGTATGATTCTATGGCACAGATACATACAGTTGGCTTAATCGGCTTAAACTTGCACCCATCGAAGCTCAATGGGGCCACTGCTGGCTTGGGCTATGAGGCGTGAAGCTGGTGTGAGCTCAGACGGTGCTGATGTGCGTGAGAGCATACTTTCATCTCTCTGAAAAGTACCAGAGCTGTGTAGCAAGGTAACTAGCTGCGTGCTCGTAACGGCCACACGGTCTTCTAGAATGCTCACAGAGCTGTGTGCCACAGGTAGGTCCTTGTTGGCCCATCTCTTGTATGTTCTGTTCATTTTCTACCTGCGTTATTGTCAGATTTCTCCACTGTTAAGTTTCCATGACTCTTTATAAATTCTAGATATGGCTCCTTTGGCAGCCATGTTGACTTCAAATGCTCTCCTGCCCAACTCCATGTTTGTGACTGTGGTTTTCTTCCTATAAACAGGGGTTTTTCACAGAGCAAAGAATTTTCCTTTTGGTGATGTCTAACCTAACAAAGGTCTAACCTTGTCTCATGGTCCCTGTTGTTGACATTCCTCCTTAGATCTGCAGGTTTCCCTCTGTCCCCCCGCCCCGTGTGTCATAGTCTCAGAGTCTGTACTCAAGCTTATTTTGTGTTCTGAGCTCCTGTTTATCTAACTCAGGTAACCTCAGGTTAGGCTCTCCCTTCTCGCCTTTATGTCCCTAGCACCCCAAAGGAATTGATCCCCAGCATCATGTGTGGCGGTGCTAGGCTTTCTCCAGTGAATGGTCTGGAACTTTTGTCAAAAGTCAACTGGGGACACCTTTAATCCTGCAAAGAGGGGGAAGAGCAGGTGCTTCTCTGTGATTTTGAAGCCAGCCTGGTGTATACACTGAGACCTTGTCTCAGTTGGATGCTTTTGTGCAGCTCAGTTTCTACTGTTTGCTATGGTGAGATGTCACTGACCGGCCTGTCTAGCCTCTAGACCGGCCTTGGTTACCATGGCTCTATAATGAGTTTTCAAACTATGTGAATCAGGTTTTCCTCTTTTATTGTCCTTTTAGATATTAAGAAATTCTTACCCAGATTTTAATAATACCTGATCCACATCTTTATACCAATTAGAGGGATAATTGTCATTTTTTTTCTAGGTTGAATCTTCTAACCCGGGGACTCAATAAGTCTTTTTATTATTTATATTTTCTTTGAGTAATTTTGTCAGTGTGAGATGCCATCTGTGAACCCTTGGAATGCTTTGTTAGAGTTTCACATAGCAGTTTCAAGTATACATGACATTGTAATTTGAATCTTGATATAATTCACAAGTAGCATAGAATAGAATTAATTTTTGTGTGTTGATCTTGTCACTATGGAACTTATTATATAAAACTTCTAAAGATTTTTTAATTCTTTAGGAATTTATGCATAGATAGTCATGTTTCCTGCCAGCAGGGACACTCATTTCTCTCCTTTACATTACTTTTTTACATTGTAGTGCACTGAAGTTTGAGAAGTCTTTTGGGTCAGACCAATGGACATCTCTCCTTCCCTCCCTTGTTTTTTCCTCTTCCTGGATAATTTTCACATTGAAGTACTGGGACCAGTACTTGTCATAGTGAGAAGTCAGCATTTTCTCCATGATGGCTGCTGATGGCCTAAAGCTGCTTCTGAGATGACTGACGTAGCCACGTGCTTTCCTTCTCTACTCTGCTAATGTGGCAGGGCACACTTGGTCATTAGTGTGTGATTCTTCTTATGTATTAGTTAGTATTTAATTGATAATGCTTTGCAAAGGGGTTCAATCTAGACTGGTGAGGGGTGCTGCTCTCTGACTGACCTTTCTACAGTGTGAGGATGACATCTGGGTCCATGACACATTCTCTCCTTCCCAGGCTCTGTCTAGAGCTAGTATTAATTTCTCTGTGAAGTTAATTCTCTAAACCAGTACCTGGAGACTTCTTATTTGTGAGTTTTTAAAATCACAAATTCAATTTGATAATAGTTAGAATGCTGTTCACATTATCGATTTCAGATGAAGTGGCTTGTGGCAGTTGATGCCTTTTGGAGAACTGGTCTATTTCATCCACGTTATTGAGTGTGTGGGGTAAAGTGACTCCCTTGTGAGTCTTTTGAAGTGTGTGGGGTCTGTACTGATAGCCCCTGGTTCATTTCTGATATTGATAGTTTGTGTCTTGTCTGATTCTTCCTTTGTCTGTCTTTGAAGAGATTCTAAATCAATTTTATTAAACTTGTCTAAGAACAAGCTTTCTGTTTTATTGATTTTTTCTCTGTTATTTTTGTTTCAATTTTATTGACTCCTTCCCCAACCTTTATTATTTTCTTCCTTCCACTTGCTTAGGATGATGTGTGTGTGTGTGTGTGTGTGTGTGTGTGTGTGTGTGTGTGTATTTGGCTAGATTGCAGAAGGAGCTTAGAGCTTTCACCTAAAACTCTCTTTTTTTCTAATGCAAACATTTTTGTGCTACAAATCTTCCTCTCAGTACTCTCTTAGGTGTGCTCCACGGAGTCTGAGCTGTTGTCTTTTGTTTCTATTCAGCAATGTTCTTTTGATTGCCTCTTCTTTGGCCCATAGGTTATTTTCAAGGATGTTGTTTAGTTTCCAAGCATTTGGAGTTTTTCCTATGCTCTGGGTCTGTCCTGTGTGTGCTATGGACAGGTTGCTTCTCAGGCGAGACTGTCCTGGCACTGAGAAAGTGTGTTTTGAGGCCTATGGCTTGGGTTGTTCCCTGGAGAACCCCATACCAACACCACTGACCCTCACCTTGCAATGCTCATGAAATTTCTTCCCCTTGAAGCAGCCCTCCAGCATCCTCTATCGGGAAAACTTAGCTCTCTGTACGGTCTAAGGAGAAAAGCTCGATAGAATTGTTCTGTTCCCTGTTGAACTTTCTTCCAACCACACAAAGCTCTGCATTTGCCTCACGAGAGGCGGGCATCCTCCCTGCTGAGGAGGCTCTCACTTGTCTCCAGGGTGAGAAGGGGGGCGGGTGCTGTATGCAGCAAAGGCTACCCTCACCACTCTTCTAGCTCAGCGAGGCTCTCCCCAAATGTTTTCATTGCTGAAGGCCAAGTCTTGAAGCTCAGCACCACCATCTGACATATAGAGTTAGAAACAGTCAAGGAGTGTGGCCTGTTGACAGAGACGAAGATGCTCGTGTGTAGCGCCCCGTAGAAAACAAGCTACCCACTTGTGTTGCTGGCTGTGTAACTGCTTAACAGCTACGTTTTACTGCTTTGGCTTTCTTCTTCAGCAGCCATCCCATAATTCCCTCTCCTCTAGCTGCCTACCTCTTGGAGAACCTGGGAATCCCTAAAGAGTACGAGAAATCCCTCTTCTGATGTCAGCCACGGGCATAGTTTGTGAGGTGTTGTGTCTGAGAGTCTACGTCTACAGCCTTTGTGGAAAGGCCTCTCTCCAAGGCACTCTAGGATTCACACATCTGTTACTTCATTCCGAAAAGGTAGGTGGGTGAGAGCTGAGGGCCTCTACCGGAGGACTGAAGTCAGGTGCCTTCTCCTTGAGCTAGGGAGTTTCTTGTTCTGGGGTAGTGATATCCTAGCAAGCCGATAGTTCTTCCACTGCTAGGCCCATCCTGGCTCAGCAGTGCCAGAGAGCTTCTTCATGTGCCAGAGAGCTTACCATGTTTCCCTGTTATCTGCGGTTGACACGCCCATCTTGCCTTTGCTGTTCAAGTGCTACCACAGGGGTCTGCTTTCCCTCCACTGTTCTGGGATCATCTCTGCCTTGTGCTGATGGAACTACTTCTCAGGATGGCATCATCCACAGCCCTCCCTATCTACAGAGCTAAGGGGATGTGGGAACTCCCCTTAAGTTCTCAATGTTCCATCCAGGTACAGATGACTCTTCATGAGAAATGAAGAGGCTTTTGGGTCCCCTTGTCTTTGTCATGTGAGGGAAGCCTGGTGCTTTAACTTCATTAGTTTGAGGAGACCATCACATTCAGATCTTTGCCTTCCAGCCTAGGACACAGGTAAAGCTGTTTCTTGCTGTGTAACCAGCACATTAAACCAAAGAATCTGTGGGAATGATTCCTATGTCCGTGAACTCTCAGGATCATTGCTGTTGGTCCTGCCCTCCCTGGTGAAAACCCTCAGGCTCATTTGCATATAGTGCGTGGTGTCTGCTGGTGGCTGTTATCAGGGCCTTCTTTGTTGTGTCACCTCTTTCCTACGGAGCTGTACTGAGTGCCTAGCCCTAGTCACACAGCTCATGAGTTTCAGCACACACAATTGTGGATAGTAACGGATGCATAAAGGCTCAGCCATCTCTTACAAGGTATCTGCCCCAGGGGAAGGTCTCACAGGGATCCCCAGCTGACAGTAACTCTTGTAAGAAATTGGAGGGTTCAGAGCAGCTGTCTCAATACAGTTCATTTTCATGAGTCTGAGGTGTTCCCATTCCAAGCTTCAGGATCCTCATTAACGTACCCCTCCCCCCACCCCCTCCCCTCCCCCCCATTCTCACTTGAACACTTGCAAGACTCTGAATTCGTCAACTTGCATCAGTAAGCTCCATGTTTGGTTTTCACCCGTGTTAGCCCTGCAGCTCCAAGAAACGAGAGATTCTTCAGGGCTGTCTTGGAAGCCATGTGACTTTCAGAGCATGACTTGAGGTGGGAGTTAATGGGCCTGAGATTGTCATTTTCTCCCTGTTAGCACTCAAGGACACTTAGGAAAATCTATTCCGCACCACGGTCCTTGCACTCTGCACTGCTGCTGCACGCACGTTGAAGCCTCTCTGGTTCCCAGGGAGCTGGCTCTACTTGTCACTTTGTCTCAATTGACCCCAATTGACAGCTTGATTAATTGTGATGCCCTGGTATGCTAGGGGTTGCAAGACTTAAGTTTCCCACCGGAAAGGAGCTTAGCATCCTGTTCAAGTCTAGGTCCATCTAAAGAGCATCCCAATATCTGATAAGGATCTCTCCTTGGGCCCTGTCTATAGTCATCTCATCCAATCAGGAGACAAGCTCCATCCTGGAAGCCATGTTGGGCAGGGTAACATAACAACTAATAAAAATCAGAGAATAGCTATGCCAAGGGATTAAAGGCTGTGCCATGAAAGGGCACATGTGGGTCGGCTTCAGAGCTCCTGGAGAAGTTGCAGTTTGGACTTCCAGAGTCGGGTGCAGGTCTCTGATTTGAGCAAATTAGGGCAGGTCAGGAGGCTGTGGAGTACATCTTGAAAGGAGTCCCATGCAAGCAGGGTATGTGCATTTTCACTTTGGGCCACTTGCTGTGTCAGCTGGCTTGGACTTTGTTCCTGGGTCACTTGGAGGGAAGCAGGGCTTGGAGAGAGCCCTGTTTGCTTGTTTGTTTTGAGACAGGGTTTCTCCCTGTAGCCCTGGCTGTCCTGGAACTTACTCTGTAGACCAGGCTGGCCTCGAACTCAGAGATTCACCTGCCTCTGCCGTCAGAGTATCGGAATGTAAGGCATGGACCACCACCACCCAGAGGCAGCCCCTTATGTGGACCCCTGGCCACAGGAGGACATGTGTGGTTCAGATCATCACTGATCTGAGGGTGAGAGCAGAGATGACTTATTTGTAGCCTGTGGTTTGAGAGGTTTCAGGGGACGGTCCTACACCAGTGACAGTTAGGTACAGTCTGCCCTCTGAAGCCACAAATGCTCCATCTACGGCTTCAAACAACTGTGGATAGAGTGCATTTGAAAAGACCTGGGGAGGTGACACAGTCAGAAAAGGGATAGATAGTTCTGTGGAAACAATGCCTACTAGCCAAACATGAAGACTTGACTTTGGACCTCTGGCATCTCTGTAAAAAGCCTGAAGTGGCAGCACATGCTTATAATGCCAGCACTGGGGAGGGAGAGACAGGCAGATCTCTGAAGTTCACCAGCAAGACAGCAAATTGGTGAGCTCCATGGTCAGCAGGAGACCTGAAACCAAAAAAAAAAAAAAAAAAACAAAAAACAAGGTAGACACTAACTAAGGAAGTCCATCAGCCTATGGACTTCATGTTTTCTCATAGACATATATGCATATACACCAGACATATATGAAGAAGGCAAGAACTGGGTCAGGAAAAACCCTTCTTTCTTGTCAATCTTAAATGAGACAGCATGATAGTCATTTGCATAGTGGCTAATTATTTGAGGAACTGTAGGTCAGCTAGCCATACCTAAAGGTAACAAAGCATGCGCATGGCTTCTACACAAAGTGACACTAGCCTATTTCAGGGACTTGAGCATCTCTAGGTTTGGGTATCCTTAGCGATGGGGGATAGTTTGGTCTGCATATGTGTAGCTTGCCTCAGCAGATGATTGTCACCGTTGAAGTGAAGTACAGAAAGCTCTCTTTACTTTTCATTTTTGGACGTGTGTATGTGCGTGCTCATGCACATGCATGAGTGCACATGCACATGTTATCGTGCAGCTGTGTAGATGTGGGATGCACATTAGGTACCTTTCCTTGGTTGCTTTCTGCCTTTATTTTCTGAGACGGAATCTTTTACTGAAGCAGAGCCATCAATTTGGCTAGACCAATTAGCTTCAGGGATCTACTTGTCTGAAGCACCCACTCTCTAAAACTGGGGTTACAGGAACACACTGCCATGATCAATTTCTTATGTGGGCTTGGGAGGCCACACTGAGGCCTTCACACTTGCACAGCATATTCTTTACCCACTGAGTCAACTCCACAGCCTGCCTCTCTTTATGTTTTAAATTTAAATTATTTCCTGCATAAATACTCAAAACCATATCAAATCCTGTTATAATGCTTGTCTTAACCACAAAACGTAATTTTAAAAGTCCAAGGTAAGTGGCTCCCCCCCAACCCCCATACTTTACTGTTTTCTTGCTCATTCTCGCTCATATCTGCAGTTTTAAGGGTTTTCTGGGCCTCCTTTATATACACCCCCTCTGCCCCTCCCTCTGTCCCTCTTGAAGAGCTTCTAGCCCACTGGTTCTCAGCCTTCCTAATTCCACTGGCCTTTAAGACAGTTTCTCATGTGGTAGGGACTCTCAACCATATAATTGTTTTGTTACTACTTTATAATTCTGCTACTGTTATGAATCTTAATATGAGTATCTACTATGGGACCCCAAAGGGGTTGTGACCCACAGGCTGAGAGCCACTGCTCTGGTTTGTCCCCAAATTGAAGACCATCTTTTTACCGTCTTTGTGGAGAAAATCACTGGATATAAGAGTTAGTGTCGGTTGTTTCTTTCTCTCACCCCTGGAAAATGGCTCACCCTTTTGCTGGCCCCCAGATTCTGAGGAGCCTCTGTCTGACTACTCCCCAGCGGTCAAATGTCTCCATTTTTGGAGGCCAAAGTTTGGCGCTGATGTGATTTGGTGTAATTTAGTGAGGAATTCTTTGAGTTAAGGTTGGGGTTGGGGTTGGGGTTGGGGTTGGGGTTGGGGATGGGGTAGGGATGAGTTTTAGGATAGGACTGGGGTTAGGGTTGCGTTTAGGTTTAAGAATTAGTTGTTTTTCTTAGGGTTAGTGTTTATGGTGGGGCAAAGGGTAGACTTAGGTTTAGATTTGGGTAATGTTCATATTTAATATTGGGCTAGGGTTCGCTTCACTTTTTATAAATATAGGTTTATCCCTTTTGCCATATTGGAGTTTCCATTATTCTTTCTTGAATCCTCTTTTGTTTAATTTTTTTGAGAGAAGGTCTTGTATTATAGGCCAGAGTAATGATGAAGTGAAAATCTTCCTGCCTCCATGCTAGGATTACTGGACTTCATTATTAAGCTCAGTTCTTTCAGAAACTTGTAAATGTCTTTTGTATGGTGCCTTTGTGTCTGTGCGTGCTGACGTGAGTACATGCAGATTCTCACAGGCCGTGGTGTGCCTGTGGAGGTCAGAAGGCGACTCCAGGTGTCAGTCAGTCATCACTCTCTGCCTGTTTGGGATCGTATCTGCTCTGATCTTCGTTGCATCGGATCCAGACCATCCAGCCCTCAGCCTTCTTGCAGGCATCCTGTCTCTGCCTCCCACCTAGCCCCGAGAGTACACAGATCACAGATGTGCCACCACACCCATCTGTACACAGGTTCTCAACATGAATGGCTTTAAAATAAGCTCTCCATATCGCACAGCAAGCACTTTCACGCGCCCAGCACCTTCCCAGCCATCCATCAGCATTTGTAATTCCCACCTTCCTTTTCCTGTTTTTCCAGAATTCTGATGTCACAAATGTCAGATCCTTTTTGGTCTCCTGGGTCCCTGACACTCTTGTCTCTATTTCCTTCTGTGTTTCTTTATGTTGTCCAGAGAGGTTAGCCTTGATTATCTTGCTTTCAGATCTTTACTTCTTCTTGCTGCTGCTCCCTTCTGTTTCCTGGTGAGCTGTCTATTGAGTGTTGAAACTTTTGGTTAGAGCAGTTTTTTTACCCATGCTAAAATAACTGTTTTTAAAATCTTTGATTTTTTTCTCAGTCTTCCCATTTTCCATGTGCTCAAGATGTATCTGCAGGTGCACACTGATGCCATCTACCGTGGTTGGCTTTCTATTGGCCAGATAACTGATGCCTTTGGCATTGGTGTCTCTGGATCTCTGATTCCATGCGCTTTGAGGTCTTCCTGGGTCTTGATATGACTCATGATTTGCTGGGAATTTAGGGAATTCTACTGTGAGAGTCTGGGTTCATTGAGCCCTCTGTTGGAGCCGGTGTGACCACCACTTTCCATTGTGGACTCGGTTAGATCACAAAACACCCGAGTGGAGGAGAGAGGTCCTTTAGGTATTTCTAGGGAGGGTGCGCTGAGGGTAGAAAACAAGACTTCCCTGGATGTGGGGATCACTGTTTTCTGGGCTGGGGGCCCAGAGGCAGAAGGCCATGTCCTAGTTCAATGTGACCTCCTCTGACAGTGCAAACATCAGGCACACCCAGTGGAGTTATCCTGGACAATGAAAAGGAGAAGACCACTGACACACTATGGTGGCCACTGAAGCACACTACAGTGTGGGAGAGCCTCAACAGCACTGTCTCCAACACCAGACACAGGGCTGAACATGCCACTCTTTCCACACTTCCATTTCATGATGGTTTAGAAAAAGGCAACTTTGGACCTAGAAACAAATCTTTGGTCACCAGATTTTTTGTGGTGGGAGGAAGAGGCTGCCACGGCATGGTCTGGGGAGCCTTGGGGAATGTTCTACTTTGTGTTCCTTATGTTGGAGGTTACACTATTAAATCTGCTTCTCAAAGTGTATAGAAATGTACCCCAGAAAAGGTGTATACTTTGTTGTATGTACATGGTGCTTAAATAATTGTGGGGATGGGCTAATCTTAGTATGTATATGTGTGGTACTTAATTAATGATCAGCCCTCTGTGGGGATGGATTAACTCTGAGGAGTTGCTGCTTGTCCCTGCTCTGTTATCTGCAGTCAAAGGATCCTGGTTTCAGCTCCCAGGAAGCATTTCTGTGTCTCATGTTTATCACCGACAAAATATTGTACAGGATATGCCTATTGCACTCTATATTTCCGGAGTGGACAAGTAATGTGGTGGTGCACTGCCTGCTTTCAAGTCATCTTGACAAAAGTAACTTAGGAGAGAAAGGGTTTATTTTAGAACGCTACTTGAGGTTCCATAAATCATAGAAGGAACCGCAGGGCTGCAGGAGAGAGCAGCTGCTTGCTCACATCTAGATGGGTCAGAAAGCAGAGATAAATGAATGATACTGATCATCTGGCTCTCTCTCTTTTCCCTCTTTATTCAGTTCTGGGATGCTGTGCTTCTTGCTTTTGGGGTACACCCAGAGATGTGTCTCCTAGGTGATTCTGAGTCCAGCCAGATTGTCAATGAAGGTTAACCACCCAAGCCATACTTCCTAGCCACCCATTTAGCCAAGAGCGCCCAGGACAGCAGGAACGCCCCGCCTTTGGGCCATGTGAAGCCCAGGATAGCCACAGTCATACAGCCCCAATTCACTTACCCATCATGAGACTTGCTTTGTTCTAACTCAATTGCCCAGTTTTCTAGCACAAACTCTGTAAATGTCAAAATGGCCTAGAGAAGCCAATATTTTTTTCTTAATCCAATCAAGGTGACCTTGGAAATTAGCTGTCACAAGAGGAGGGGGATGTTTAACTCTTGTAGAAGGTTGACTCACACAGGCTTGGGGGACTCTCCTATCTCCCTTTGAACTCAGCATGCTATCTGTTTGCTGTTTTCCTGGCAAATTATTGTAATTATATAAAACAATAGCCATCTCCAGTCCAGCGTTCAGAATTACATTATCTCCCATCCCAGCAACCGTTTATACCCTGAGGCAACTGGGAGCAGCATTATTTTTATCTGATGTGTTCCAGGGTACAGGAAGCATGGACGGCCTCTAGCTGCCCTTGAGGTCTGTGAGGCTTGGCGTTCACATGAGAGCAGCCCTGCTGGTGGTTTTGGTCTCAGCACCATCTTCCAGTGAGCAGGAAGGCCTAAGACCTTCCTTCTCTCACGGCTTGGCACACAGAACACCCACTCAAGCCTGAGGCCAGTCCCCTCCTTTGTCACTGAACAGAGCACGGTCTCCAGTATCTGTCACTACATGGAATAGCTCTTTCTTTCTCCCTTTTCTTTTCTTTTCTTTTCTTTTCTTTTCTTTTCTTTTCTTTTCTTCCTTCCTTCCTTCCTTCCTTCCTTCCTTTCTTCTCCTTCTCTTCCACCTCCCCTCCTCCTCCTCCTTCTTCTTCATCCTCTTCCTCTTGCTCCTCTTCTATCCAAAGGCCCAGAAAAATAAAAGACTTGTCCAGAAAGAATTACAGAATGCTGTCAAGCATCTATAAAGGCAGTTCCTTTAACTCAGAGGGAGAAGCCTCAGGGCCAAGGATGTGGCACAGCACTCGCCTAGAATGTGTGAAAGCCTGAAATCCCCAGGACAGAAGAAATGTATGTCGCAAACATGTGACGTATGCTCCTGGATCAGAGCTTTCACATTAGTTGTCTACGTCTGGTTTGGGTCTTCTGTTTGTCTCAACCCCACCCCCCAGGTGTGCTCCTTCGCCAGTTTTCCTCCAGGTTTCAACGTTCTCTGTGAGGCTCGCTCCACCCATCCCATTTAAAATGGCCACTCTGAAGCCCTCCCCTCCCCCTCCCACTTCTGTCACACCCTCATCACCTCTTTTTCATTATATATTTTCAACATATTATTTAATTGTTTAGTAAAAACAATCTCATGCCTCTTAACTAAAATGTAAGTCCCACAACACAATTTCTTTTATTTAGTGCTGCCCTGCAGTACTAGAGGGGCCAACTCATAAACAGACAAGTCCCTCCTCCTTGGAGCTCCCTCTGTTCCAGCAAAGAGGAGACCCATAACGGTCAATGTGTAAGGCATACTTGGCTGTAAGCAGCCGCTTAGCAACCATCAGAATAGACTGGGTGGATGCTCTAGAGGCGAAGACTAAACTGGAACAGTTACCTGGTTTTTACAAGTCACATACTTGTTTAATGTCTTTCTTGGTGTCATTTCATTGCCACTATATCAGATTTAGTGACTGTGAAAGAGAGAGCTAAAAGTGGTGCTACACAGGTTCCAGCTCATGGGCCCCAGTGTGGTAGGCTCTGTGGAGAACCTAAGTCAAGCTTCCCCTGTGCCACCAGCTCTACTGCACCATTTGGTGCCTCTTGGTCTACCTTTCTTGAATTCTAGCAAAATGTTTGCCTTGGATCGGTGTCAAAAGTATCTAACTGTCAGCTGGGGAGATGTTTAATATACTAGCAGAAGGGCCTGAGTTTGATCTACACCTGCGCTTAAAAGTTAGGCATGGTGATGTGTTCTAGTAACCTCAGTGCTGGGGAGATAGAGATAAGGGGATCCCTGGGGCTTGCTAGTCAGGCAGGTAGTCTGATGGGCACGTTACAGGAGAGGCCCCGACTTGATCAAATGAAATGATCAGTGCCTGAGGACCTATATCCAAGGTTAACTTCTGGCCCCCATGTGTGCGCCCTTACACACACACACACACACACACACACACACACACTCCACTACCCCATGCCCTCATTACCACCCCCCCAAAGAAAAAAATGATACAAGTGACTGAGCTGGATGGAGATAAGAAACCAAGAAAAAGAACTTTCCTGACTTTAAATGCATGTGAGTGGAATGCCCAAGGCTCTTTAGGGAGGCAGACGGGATGCTCAGGCTACCATACTGGCTTGAGGCTCCCACAGGATGAAGGAGCTCTGATTGGACTCATGCTGTGCATGGACCATGGGATAACTGAAGACATAGTGAGCACATTGCCATCTCCAGGAGTCCAGGGGCCTCTCAGACCCGATGACATCTTTTAACATCCATCAGCTCATGACCTGTTTTAGCAATGCATCCTGGGAAAGTGGGTATCAGCTGGTCATAAGGCAAAGACATCCTTAGTTCAAATGACCTTTTGATACTCTTTAGGAATCTGTCCTCATGCAATTCCTCTGGCCCTTGCTGTCTAACAAACGTCCCTAAACATGGCCATGTAGATTGACTACCCTTGTATTAGGCTTGTATTAGGCTGTGCAGCTTAAACTAGATTTCCTCAGAGTGTTTTCCTTGTGTTGCTGGCTTACAGATATGTCTGAGGTTGAAGGCGTGTCTGCTGGGGTTCCACATGACCACTTACCATCCAGTACACTAACCTGGGCTAGTTGTTACGGCCAGGGCAGGGAAGAATACCATGAGCATCTTGAGTCCCGGGCACAGCACCATTATGCTCATAGATCACCCAGCACTGAGAAGAGGTGGGAACATGTCTGTGTGTCAGAAACAGCCAAGCCGCGAGGTGGAAACGAGGAAAAGAAGGATGACGTGGTTTGGTGTTGTCTACAAATGATATTTTTTTAAATATTCCTACCCAGCCAGGCTACCCTCCATGTTGAATCTTACCATGTTCTCTAAAATCTCTTTTTTACTGTATTTATACACTTCATATGGATGGGGGGGGGCTATCTTGTGTGAAGGTCAGATGACAAACTGCAGGAATCGAGTCTCTCTTCTACCAATTAAGTCCTGGGGATCTACTCAGGTCATCAGGCTTAATCCACTGAGCTATCTCAACAGTCCTGCCCTGTGTCTGTGTTAATCCAGCAGATGCAGTGAAGGCTTGTGTTTGGTGTGCACTGTAGCCTGAAAACTGTGTGCCCTGCAGCATCACTCAGTACAAGTGGTGGAAGGGAGGAATACTGTGTGGCTGAACCCACTCAGGGAGCCTGGGCCGGCATCTCTTCTTTTCCTTTAGCTCTGTGCTTACTGTCTGCCGACTAGGGCACAATGCACAGTAGAAATGGCTGTCTCCTTTTTTTGTGCAACCCACAGATGAACTCCAGGGGATTCAGTTTGCATTGTTTCTGTACAATGAGTTTGGTAGTTCCGGGAACTCAGAGGTGAGAACCGTGCTGCTCCTTCAGGTAGAGGAACTCCAGCCTCGAGGTGATCTTGGTAAAACTGAATTTTCTGGAGAAAGCAGTGTGTGAATAGTTTTCAGCAGACTGTTCTCATTTGGCTGTGATGGAGACGTTGGGAGATCCCAAAACCTCTAGAAACTTACTGAGCCATGCAAGTTTCATGGATTGTCCCAGTTATCTGTCTCTTTGCAGCAACAAAATGCCTGACCAAAGAAGCTTTTAATCCCCTGAATTTGAAGAGCTACAGTCTGTCATGATAGGGAAGGTATTGCAGGAGGAACCTGAAGCAGCTGGCCGTATTGTCTCCACAGTCTCACAGGAAATGAGGTAGCTGATCCAGTGGTGTTCAAAGTCAGGAAGTGGGGCAGCTGGTCAGCGTCCACGGTCAGGACATAAAGAGAGACTGGGGTTGCTGGGATTGATCTCTCGTTTCTACCCCTTGAGAATTGACCCACTCACATTCAGGGCGTGTCTTTACACCTCAGTGAACCAAATCTAGGCAATCGCCACACATTGCCCAGAGGTTTATCTCCTAAGTGGTTCTAGAACTTGCCAAGTTATTGAGTACCCTAAGCCAGCAGAGGACAAACCTGGGGTTCAGACTTAGCTTTTTTTTTTTTTCTTTTCAACTGAGCCTAAGGCAAAGCCAGCTGGACATCAGGCTTTCTCCTTGGAGCATCTGCAAACTATTGCCCATTTTCATACAAGCCATGCTATTCTTGTATGAACACTACCAGATAACATGGGTTGCTTTGTGCTTGGACTCACTCACTTACTCCTGCTTTCTGCACATTGTCTCTTTGTAAACTTTCTTTGGCCTGCTCAGTTATCCTAATTTGTTTAAGCAAAACATAATTTCATCACCAAATGGAATTAATTTAGGTGAAGTTCTAGTCTGACTAACAAGCAATTGAGCCTATCAGGTTCTGGGCAGCCTTGGAGATGGGTTCTTCTGTCCAGGGGATGGCACACAGAGCCAGGAAATCCCGCCCTCGTATAGACCCTTCTAGGTCCTTCATGACCACTGTAAAAGTTACAGAGACCCCTTTTCTGTGGGAAAATTCACATATACATCTAATTTAAATCACAAGTTCACTGTGGGTGCTGGAAGACAGACAGACAGACACACACACAGTGGGGGAAGGGTGGAGAAGAGACATATGCTCATGAGTGATTCAGGGCTTGGCATTCGTACAGAGAGGGCCTAGTTAAGGGGTGCAGATGCTTAGAGGGTATCAAGGCTGTTGAGGAAGGGTGCTGTCATTTCAGAACCACAATTAGGATAGGAAGGAACCTCCTAGGAGAAGTATGGCCTTTAGTAGGGGCCAATCAGAGCCGGTACATACCTTTCTCTTTTTCATCTGCATGGTCTCCTATAGAGCAAAGCCAGTTGGCACCAGAGGACTGACTGGGAAGCCATTGCTACTGTCAGTGGAGGCACTTGGGGTCCCAGGTTAGGAATCAAATTAGAGAAGAGGTCACAAGAGTCCCAACCTCCTCCTCTGCTACTGATACACGCTATTCAAAGCAATCTGGCCACTGATACACACGCTTCAAAGCAATCTAGAAGCTGTGTGCTTATTTTAATGATCCCTACACTGACAAAGCACAGTATTGTGGAATACCTGCTCGTTGGTGGTACTGAGGATGGCCTTCTGTTCACGGGTAACTCCCCTAAACACCACCTGGATTTTTTTAAAAAAAAAAATGTTAGTTAATACACACGTTCAGAGCAGTTTTAGGCTGATTAAAGTACTTATTTCAAAAGCTAGAGGACTTGGTTTTGAATCCTTAGGACCTATATATGAAGCTAGGTGTGCCAGTTCACGTTGGAGATTCTGTTATGCTGATAGCCGAGGGTCCATGAGTGATCCCTGTACAGGCATACACGATGTAGCCCAGGCTGAAACTAGAAGCATGCCTCATACCTTCATCTTCCCAGTACAGAGGTCATAGGCAGGAGTCACAATGCACACCTCTCTTTATGTGTGTCTGTGTGTGATGTGTATGTACACATGCCTGTGTGTGTATATACATGCATGTGTGTGAGCATGCATGTACATGTGCATGAGGCTCATGTACAGACAGATCCCTGAGCCTCCACAGCCACTCAACCCAATAAGTGAGCTCAATGGTCAAGTAAGTGACTCTGTCTCCAGAGCTAAAGTGGAGAGTGATTGAGAAAGACACCTGCCCTCTGAATGTACACCTACAGATGACACATGCACATATATACATGCACATCTACACAGACACATGTGCATATGTACATAGACACACACAACTACACGAACACATGTATACAAGTATACTGTGTCCAGTGAGCTCCAGTGATCCTCCTGTCTTCACCCCAAGCCCCAGTGTTGGGATTACGAGTGGACTCTGTCATACCTCACTTTATGTGGCTTCTGGGAATCCACACTCAGGTTCTCATGCCGGCAACAGCTCATGCTTTACCCACTGAGCCCCCTCCCTGTATTCTGGGTTTTCACAATGGTCTACTGCCTGCTACCGTTGGACAGTGTCACACAGAATGGATTCACAATTGCAAGTATCCTTTGGGCTTACCCGGGTGTCTTTGCGGCTTGATAGCTCATGTCTTTTTATTTCTGAATAATACTCAACTGTCTGGCTGTGCCTGTGTCTGTTTACTCTTTCACATACTAAAGGGTGTCTCAGTTGCTTCTCTGTTTGCACCATGACATAATTAATAATTAATAAGCCAACATTAACCATCTATGTGCAAGTTTTTGTGTTTCCAGCCTGTCACAGAATGATGACTTATGCTTCTGAGGGTCACAGGAGAGGATGTGCAGCATACAAGGGTCACATTAGGATCACACTAATCGTGTAACCCATTCCTTCTTAAAATAAGGGGTTTTCTGACAGCCCCCGAAGGGGGAATTATGCAAGAATGGCAAGATCTTAAAGCCTAGAGTCCACACTGGGTGGACAAACCAGTGACTGGCACACAATGAACTGGAATTAGGTAATGCTGTCATGGAAGCCACTACTTCTGCACCCTGCCCCTTCCAACACGTTTAGCGGCTCCATGAGTCCCTCCACTGCCCCCTCATGCATCTCACCTCGGATGTGAGTTTTGCAAACTCATCTGGGCTTTATGTTTCCTCCCTGCCCCGGCCCCCTGAGGGCCTGGCTATTCTCACTCTCGGACACTTTGGAAATCACCATTGCTACCTTTGTCCTAGGTGTCTTCTCTTGGATCACCTCTCCTCCATAAAAATCTTTGTGTATCCATATGTATCCATAAAGCCAGATGACTGTACTGGAGAACGTGACCCTGGATGGGTGGCGGCACACAACTGGCAGGACAGGGGTAGGAGCCCTGTTTTCTGTTTATGACAGACCTCACAAGGATCTCTTGACACTGAGTCTAGGTGACTGGACAATCTAGACCCCGCTCCTCCTTCTCATACCACCCCTTCAATCCTCCCATGAATCCAAGCCAGGACAGTACAACTAGCCCTTCCTTGATTAAAATCAGCTGTGTCCCGTAGAGTTGGCCCTGGACGAGAGTTTCAGCCTCCCAGTAGAAGGGTATCATTTGTTTGGTCCCAGCAGGGATCAGCTATGATTACAGGTTAGGCTCAGACGGCTAAGCTGTAAGGGTGCACTGTTTCCAAAGGCTGAGCCTCCTACCCACAACAGTCAGTTCCGCCTGCGATTTTTTTTCTCTCCCCAGTAATGGGCCTGTTGGCTGGAGCTACCAGTCCCTGGACTTCAGCTCCTCAGCTACCTGCTGAGGTTCCTCCCTTACAAGCATCCTCCCCCTGCAGGGATACAGCTCTGGAGGGAGGAGGACATGGGGCTCAGTGGGTTATCTTTCCCTCACTTCAGGACACTCGCTTTTTGCAGACTGCCTGGCATGGGGTCCCTCTTACCTCTCCCTCAACTCCCCACGAGGGAGGCAGGCTGAGGTGGGAAGCACTCCTCCCTTCCTCCTGGCTCCCCTCCCTTCCTTCACTTCCTCCCCACCCGCCCACGGGGACTATCAGAGGAGTGCCAGGAGCTCAGATTCTGCTCATTACGCTTGCTTCCTTCCTTAGGATGAGGGCTCAGAACTTAGATGTTTTGACTCTGATTCTGCCACAGGGACTTCAACAGAAGCCTCGCCCATCAACCCTCAGACACCATTTCAGGCAAGGTTCCTTGTCTGCTAGGCCCAGGAACACCAGACAGAGCCTGAGGTAGTACTCAGGTGCCAGGAGACAATGTCTCCTGCAGCAGATTTGCTGGCACTCCCTGTCCCATGGCCAGACTTAAGGGGTGACACAGAACTCGGCAGTGTGCTCTACTACAGACAGCCTTCCTCATTACCTCTTCCTGGGAGCCACAGTGGAGTCATATCCCATGAATGGAGGGTGAGAGGTGCATGGATGCCGAGGGATGGAGGGAGAGGCAGGGGTGGGAAGAGCCATTGGATAATAGTTCAAAACATTATTTATTTTTGAATGCTATCATTGAAAACACAGATGAATCAAGCTCTTCTCCACGGTAGACCCAGGCATAAATTTCTTTTTCACATAAATTATTTCACCTACTAGTTCTGGTGGTATACATCTGTAAGCCCAGTATCCAGAGCACTGAGACTGGAGGATGGCAAATTCCAGGCCAGCCTGGACTCCACACCAAGACCTTTACTCAACAAGAACAAAGAAAAGGAAGAAAAGAAGTTAAGTTAGGTGTGGTGGTAAATGCCTGTAATCCCAGCAATCAGGAGGCTGAGGCAGGGGGATTGCTATATATTCAAAGTCAGACAGAGGATCTTATCTTAAACAAAACAGAACAAAATGAAATGAAACTTGATGAAGCAAGGAGTTTATTGGGGTCATAGCAACATAGTGACAAAGGCAGCTATGTCACCTGTCAGCCCAGTCCAGCATAGGTGATGGGCTGGTAAAGTGGGAGCTCATACACAGCTTGCAGGCATCTCACTGAAGAGTCTCCTCCCCCAGCACCTGCTCCTTGTGTAGAACTTGAGGATGGGCCCTTGTGACTTCCACAGCCTTGAGTCTGAGAAACCTACTTCCTTCTTGTGGGAGAGAGCATTCGAATTCAGAGGAAATAGTGTCGCACACACATGCACACACACGTGCACACACACGTGCACACACACGTGCACACACATGCACGCACGTGCACACACACACACACACACACACACCCCTACCAAACTCTGTTCTGTGGAGGCCTCATGGGGTCCCTGTTCTCAGCTCACTGTCCTTACTGTGCCATGCTAGTGAGTGGGAAATTATCCCATTGGCATTTTCTTTTTAAATGTTTTTCTTTTTCTTTTGAGGCAGGGTTTTCCAGGGTAGCTTAGACAAACCTCAATCTTGAGGTCCTCTCATCTCTGCCTCTCCAATGTCCTTGCTTATTTAATTACATTTATTTATTTGTGTGTGTGTTGACGTGTGTGTGTGTGTGTGTGTGTGTGTGTGTGTGACATGTGCATATCTGGATGTCAGAGGACTATTCATGGGAGTCAGTCCTCTCTTTCCGCATTTCAGCCTCAGGGGTGAAATTCAGGTCGTCTGCCTGGGCAGCAAGGGCCCTTACCGGCTGAGCCACCTTTTAGGTCCTGCTCATTTTAAAGTTGAGAATTGTAATTATTGCATTGAGTTCTAAAGAGTTCTGTGTATGTACGTGTCTTACAGGTTTGTGATCACATGTGTACACGTGTTGGAACGTCAGAGGTCAACACTGAGTGTCTTCCTCAAGCTCTTTCTGCTTGTTAACTTTTATTACTTTGAAGTTTTTTATTTATTATTGCTATGTGAGTGCATGTATGTGGGTGCGTGTATGCGAGTGCGTGTATGCGAGTGCATGTATGGTGGTGAGTGGTGTGCATATACCACAGTGTTGATGTGGAGGCCGGAAGACAACCGTGTGGAGTCAATTCTTTCCTTCCACTTGTATGTAGGTTCTAGGGTTCGAGTCTAAGTCAGGAGGCTTGTGCAGCAAGCACCTTTATTTACCTTTATTTACCTTCTGAGTTCTGTTGCCGGCCCCTCAGCTTTATTGCAACAGAGCCTCTCGCTGAAGCTGGAGCTCACTGATTTAGCTAGTGTGGCTGTGCGTCAAGCTCTGAATATCTGTCTGTCTCTGCCTCCCCAGCACTGAGACTACAGGCATGCACCACTGCGCCTGGCTTACACACAGGCTCTGGGGATCTGAACCCTGGCCTCCCCGCCTGTATGGCAGGCACCTAAGCCTCAGTCTCATGCCCTTTCCACCACCAGATCTTATACTTCGTCCTGTTGTGTGGTGCTTTGCTCTCTTGTTAGTGTTCTTAGCACTTAAAATGCTTTAATGAGTCAAAGTTTTCTACTTTTCCCTTCGCTGGCTGCGCCTTTGGTATATATTTTGGAGCCACTGCCAAATCTGAAGTCCAGATTTAACTCTATGCCTTCTAAATAGCTTTTGATCTTTCATTTATGTCTCTGACCTATTTTGAATTATTCCTTTGCATATTGCATGAATAAGAAGCTAACTTTAATCTTTTGTGCATATACATATATATGCATATGTACATGTATGTAAGGTCTCAAGTTGTAAAATTTAATTGTTAAAGGGGCTTGGTGTGAAAGTCTGGTGTCATGAGTTCAATCCCTGGGACTCGCATAAAATCAGAAAGACAACTGATTCTGCAAAGGTGTCCTCTGAACTCTACGCACCTACACATATCATGCACACATAGTAATAATAGTTTTTTAAAAGAATATATGTAATTATAGTATCTTTTCTTTCAATATAATTTATTTCATAGCCTATTTATAAAACTTCCTTTTCTTTTTCAATTTCTTAAAACAGGGCATTGCTATATAGCCCAGGCTGGTCTGGAACTCATAATCTTCCTGCTTCAACCCGTAAATGCTGGGATTACAGGCGTGCACCACTACATCTAGGACAATTTGATTTTAAGTGAGACTGTGTTTTACAACTGGCTTACAGACTTGCTGGAAAATCTAACACCAGTTTTCTCGAACAAGTACTTGCTTACAGTGGCCTTGTTACCTAGTGCAGTGATGCTGGGAGAGGGGCATAGACAACCTGCTGGAGACAGGCGTTTTCAGTTTCCTTGAGGAACTGTCCCTGGGTGGTACAGAGCTCACACAAAGCTTAGGTGGGTCCTGGGTGGGGTATCGCCCACCTACCTAACACGCCCTCCAGCATCTCACTTTCCCTTCATAAGCTGAAGAAGGAATGTAGCAGGTAGTGGTCTATCTGCTCCTCCTGGTGTAACAGCAACTGACTTAATCTCCACTGTATGGGACAGGGATTTGAGTAGAGACCTAGGCTTCATCCTGAAGTTGGATGAGAACTTGGAATGTCATGACACCAAATCCAGGGTCCCCATTTACATTTGAACTTGATGAGATCGTAATATTTTAGCATAGACACAACCCTTTGGGTGCAGTGACAAGCTTATACTATGAGAATTCATCATGTAACATTTGGGCCACGCTTCAATGTGTTCACATATGATGTGTAATTTTTATGAAATTCAAGTTTGTCTCACAGACCTGCATTTTAGTTTCATAATCTAGGAAGCCTCACCCTGACCCTACCCCACCAAGGTCGGTTCTTACTGTAGTCCTCCTGATCAAAGGCTCAGAACATCAGAGTGAGGAGGGCCTTACTCTGGATATCTCATAGATAGGCAAGAAAGGGATTTGAACTTGCTGGAGTAGTCAGTGTGGATATTAATCACCTCAGCAGGGTGCTCACTTGTGTGCACGTAGGTGTGTGTGTGTGTGTGTGTGTGTGTGTGTGTGTGTGTGAATGTGTGTGACTATGTGTGACTGTGTGTGTGACTGTGGTGTGTGACTGTGTGTGTGTACATGCGTGTGACTGTGTGTGTGTGACTGTGTGGTGTGTGACTATGTGGTGTGTGACTGTGTGTGTGTGTGACTGTGTGTGTGTACATGTGTGTGACTGTGTGGTGTGTGACTGTGTGTGTGTACATGCGTGTGACTGTGTGTGTGACTGTGTAGTGTGTGACTGTGTGTATGTAAGGGTGTGTGTAACTCTCTCTGTGTAAGGGTGTGCATGTGCACAGCAGTGAGTGTTCAACTGAGAGCCCTGTTGAATGCTACTCAAGTGTTCTATTACTGAGCTACATCCATAGCTCTTTTTGTGTGTTTTATTTTGAAACAGGGTCTCACTCTGTCATCCAAGCAGAGCTAGAACTTGTCATCCTCCTGCCTCAGTCCTTTGAGTAGCTAGGCTTACAGTTCGGCAACACTGCACCTTTCCTGAGGACAAGAGTGGTGGAGGACTGTTATCTGGGTTCACAGAGGGCACTGTAATCCCTCCTAATGGGGAGACGAGAGACCCCATTCTAAGTGTGCTTCTCACCCACAGGCTGACATAATCCTGGACCACGCAGATGATGAGGAATGGAGGCTTCCGAACCTACCCACCCCACCCCATTGGCCTCAGACCAGCCAGCCTCTGGACCTGGCATTCCAGGCGGCCCAGGTGGGCAGGCCTCACCTCGACTGACCCTGGGTCCTGTCATCTTGCCACCAGAGCAGGGCCTGGCCCCAACTGTGTTCTTGAAGGCCTTGCCTGTCCCATTATACCACACGGTACCTCCCGGGGGCCTCCAGCCACGTGCACCCCTGGTGACAGGCAGCCTGGAGGGGGCAAACGTACCCTTCATTCTCAGCCCCTTACTGCAGCCTGAAGGGCCCAGCGCCACCCAGGTGGGCAAGCCAGCCACCCCAGCCCTGACTGTGAACATCGTAGGCACATTGCCTATACTCTCCCCAGGTGTGGGGTCTGCCCTGGTCAGTACAGGCAGGGTGAAGAACACTGGTAAGCACCTATGCCCACACTGTGGCCGGGACTGCTTGAAGCCCAGTGTGCTGGAGAAACACATCCGGTCCCACACAGGCGAAAGGCCTTTCCCATGCCCTACCTGTGGCATCGCCTTTAAGACCCAGAGCAATCTGTATAAACACAGGCGGACACAAACACATCTCAACAACTCCCGCTTGTCCTTGGAGTCCGAGGGGAGTGGGAGCAGCCTTCTGGAAGACGGAGACAGGCCCGGAGAGACTGACTCAGTGGCTAGTCGTGGAGATGACGGAGCTCCGGAAAGAGCCCTTTCCCCAGGTGCCCGCCCCACCCTTGCCGCTCAGAACAGGGAAAGCAAGGTGGAATCGACTCCCTCTCTCGGGGCCGCCCTTTCCCACAGGGAGGCCTCGGTGGATCAGATGGTGTCACCTGAGTTCTCACTAGCCAGCCCGCAGCCTAGGCGGAAGCTGCCAGAACCAAAGCCATGCTTCCCGCAGCGACAGCAGGAGACCTGTTCAGAGAAGCCCTGGGACCCCAAGGCCTTGGAGGGCCCGCTGAGGAAGTGTGAGAGCACAGACTCTGGCTACCTGTCGCGCTCAGACAGCGTGGAGCAGCCCCCTGTTGCCTCTAGCCCATTGCATAGTCTATCGGAGCACAGTGAGTCTGAGGGGGAAGGGGGCCCTGGCTGTTCCTCTTCAGGCAACAGGGCTGAACAGGGAACACCAGGGCCCAGCCTGGAGATAGAGAAGAAGAAACTGGAGGAACGAATTGCCCAGCTGATCTCCCACAACCAGGCAGTGGTAGATGACCCACAGTTGGACCATGTGCGGCCCCGCAAGACTGTGCTGTCTAAGCAGGGCAGCATCGACCTGCCCATGCCATATACCTACAAGGATTCCTTCCACTTTGACATCCGGGCGCTGGAGCCGAGCCGAAGGAGGGTTGCCCTCAACCCTGCCCAATCCACCTTCACACCCCTGGAAAAGGCCAGACCTCTCTTTTTCCACTCAGTCCCCACGCAGCTCTCCACCACCGTGGAGTGTGTCCCTGTCACCAGAAGCAACTCACTGCCTTTCGTCGAGGGTTCTAAGTTGTGGCCAGATCCACGGGACCCACAGGATGCTGTTCCAGGGATGCAGAAGGCCCTGAGCCCCAGGCTCACCCCAGCCCGGCTGGGATGCCGCCCAGGACTGACTTTGGCAAGCATCCCTAGTGGTCACCCACGAGCCCTGGTGAGACAGGCTGCTGTGGAGGACTTGCCATGTACCCCCACTGGAGACCCCTCAGCTACTGCTGAAGACCTAGATGGAAAGAGAGCTGTGGCAAAGGAGGGTGTGGTGTACAAGGGCAGAGCCAGTAAAAAGTGTAGCCAGAGGAAGCAAAGAATGTTCTCCCAGGAGAAATGGCAGGTGTACGGAAATGAGACTTTCAAGAGAATATACCAGAAAATGAAGACCAACCACCAGGGAGGACAGAAACACAGGGAGGTGAAGCAGGGCCAGGGGACAGAACTGGACCTTCGTCCTCTTCAAGAACAGGTAGGAGGAAGTGAGGATGCAGGCCTGTCCCAAGACAATAGGATCCATATCCTTGGAGACACTGCAGCGAGGGCTAAGCTAAGATCTTGGGGAAGTCGAGCATCCCTGGAAGACTCACTGGAGGCCGAGTCTCCTAAGCAACTGAAGGCGGTGGCCAGAGTCAAGTCGCCTCCTACCCTTGGCAGCACAGATGGCCTCTGTTTGAGTGACAAGAGCTCTTTCCTCTCTCCAAGTGGGAAATTGGACCTGGGATGCCAGCTGCTTCCGGGGCCTAGGCCTTGCCAGGGAGGAGACGTAGAAGCTCCTGAGATAGGTTCATCAGATCCAAGTGGTGAGGCTATAAAAGAAACAAGCCCTGGGGCCCAAACTATCCTCGGACAGTCCAGTGGTGGATCTGTGGCTCTACAGCTTGTGGATGACAAGTTACCTTCAGAGAGGAAGAGACTGAAGGTGGAGGGGGTGGACCATCAGGAGCAGCCAGGGCCTCTAGAAGCTGAGACCTCAGGAGGCTCTGTGCAGGCTGACCCCAAGCCATCCCAGAAACAGGACAATGACTCTGAGGAGTTGCTGGGTTGCTCAAATGAGAGTATCCTGCATGTGACCACAGCCCCAGAGTCCTCAGATGTCTCCTCAGCAGCTTCTGCTGTTGCCATGAGATGGCCAGGGCTAGGGGACAAGGATTCCCCATTGTCTTCTGTACCCAGGACTCCTGGGCTTCACCCCCTGCTACCTGCCAAGCCCCAGGATCCTGGTGTCCCTAATGCTCGGTCAGGTGGCTCCTTTGCTCCCAAATATCTCCTCAGGTTACCTCAGGAAGAGAACCCCTCACGGCTAGTTATATCAAGACCTGGAAAAGGCCCAGACACTCTGTGTACAAGTACACAGCCTGTAGAACAGGCCCTTCTTGTTGGATCAGAACTGGGAATGCTCCGGCCACCCGGAGCACACTCAGATCCAGGTGAGGCAGGTGGCAACGCAGAGGGCTCTAGCTGGTCCAGGTCAAGGGATAGAAAAGAAGAGACACAGACAGGAAAAGAGAAAAGAGACAGGACCAATAACAGCATCCCAGCGGCCGGACACTCTTCTGACCCCAGTACCAGCACCATCCAGGGGATAACCTCTGTTCTGTCTACTCACACCTGTGACATCCATGTGGCCCAGGATGTAGTGAGTAAGACCCATGCCATCCATTGCCTCTGTACAAACAGCCCACCACCAAGAGCTAGGACATATGGGGATATCTTAAACCCTTGGACATCATCCCAGAAGTTGGGAATACTTCCTGAGAATGCCCCAGAAGCTCCTCCTTCAGAAACCATGGAAGGGCTGCCTGCCTGCTTTTCCTCTCAAGCACACTATTTCCTTACAACTTTCACAAAACCCCAGGGTATTTCCTTGAACCAGCAGACACTGGCCTTGTCGCACATCTTAGAAACCCCCAGGAGCTGTGAGGCCCCAAGCTCCTTCCCCTCCCTTAAGACTGAGCCCCAGCTCACATGGTGTTGCTTGAATCGAACGCCGCCCCTGCCTGCAGAGCAGCAGAGGACAGCTCCTGGACACTTGGTTTCATCCTCGCCTAATAGAAACCTCCAGGCTGACAGTAACAAAGCATTGCCCAAAAGCAGTGGAGGAAGGACCCAGGCAAGCCGAGGAGGAGAAGGGTCTACACAGGCACCCGAGGTAACACCAGCTCAGCCTGGGGTTTGGGCCAGCATGAGAGCGAGACAAGAAGAACCAGAGTGGGGGAGAGGAGAGAGAGCTTATGAATCTAGCCCTGTGGGGATCACCACCACTGGGGTCTTCTGCTCCTAAGAGAGGCTAGTGCTTCCATACATGGGCTAGGAAAAATAAAGACCCTAGATATGAACAAAACTAAGCAAACTCATAAAAATAACATAGTAACAAACTATTGTACTGGAGTCTAGGTCATAGCTGAATTGGTAAAGTACTTACCTCACAAGTATGAGGGCCTGAGAATCCACAATTAAAAAGCCAAGTATGATGGCCGGCCGTTCTAACTCCAGCACTGAGGAGATGGTCTCTGGGGGCTTAGGTTAGCCTAACCAGTGAGTACCAGACCAGTGAGAGACCCTGGCTCAAAATATAAGCTGGATGGCTCCTGAGAAATGACCCTCAAGATTGTTCTCTAGCCTCCACATGTACACACGCGCGCGCGCGCACACACACACACACACACACACACACACACACACAGAGAGAGAGAGAGAGAGAGAGAGAGAGAGAGAGAGAGAGAGAGAGAGA
>JADRCD010227839.1:0-21803 GCA_019843815.1 Montemys delectorum
TTTTTTTTTGTTTCCTCTTTAAGGGCTTGTACCTCTTTATCTGTGTTCTCCTGTATTTCTTTAAGGGAGTTATTCATGTCCCTCTTAAATTCCTCTATCACCATTGTGAGATATGATTTTAGATCCAAGTCTTGCTTTTCCGGTGTTTTGGGATATCCAGTACTTGCTGTGGTAGGAGTACTAGGTTCTAATGAAGCCAAGTAGTCTTGGTTTCTGTTGGTAAGATTCTTGCGATTGCCTTTCACCATCTGTTGATCTTTGGTGTTAGATGTTCTTGCTATCTCTTGCTGGAGCTTGTTCCTCCTATGGGTCTGTAAGACTGTGTCAGCACTTCTGAGAGATCAGCTCTCCTCTGATAAAACCCGGGTGCAGATGATTGTGGATCAGTCGTCCCTCCTGAGTCCTGGGTCAGAGCACACCCTGGAGACAGGATCTCCACTTGTGGGAAAGGTGCAGAGAGGGCTGTGGATCTGTTGTCCCTCCTAGGTGTGGTCTGAGGTACCTGACCCGGCTGCCCTGCCACTTGTGAGGCCTGTGCCTCCTGGCTGGTCCGCCTTAGAAAGTCACTGGAGAGAAAATGGTTCACATTTTCAAAAGCTTGACATTGTAACCACTTGATTTTTTTTTTTTAACCTATGTGCTGTAAGGGGGTGGTAAATAATTGGGGAGGGTAGTGGAAAAGTCCAGTTCTTTTCTTGTCATCAAAGAATCAAAGACAGACTGACTGACAGATGGACAGAAGGAAGAAAGGAAAGAAGGACGTGTCCCATATCAATTTCAAGAGCAAGTTCCCAGTGACTTGACTCCCCCTAGATCCCATGTCCTAGAGGCTGTTATCTGTCAAAGCACCACATACTTGTAACCATCTTCCTGTACATGAGCCATTAGGGTGATAGCCAAACAGCAGCATGGTAAACTAACCCAGAAGCATGCTGGGAGGCATCAACAGGGAAGGGTAGACCTCCCAGGGATATCCCAAGAACACGGTGAACATGGCATAACAAGTTACAATAAAACTAGTCACAAACTCTCACATCAAAAGACAATCCAGTAGGAGGAAAAGGGACCCAAGCACAGGCAAAAGAGTCAGAGATAGTCCTTACTCCCACTGTCGAGAGTCCCAAGAACGCCATAAGTTCACTTCAGTTCCTCTGAGCTCCTATGAGCACTGCTGACTTACTTCTGCTGGCTGTGTTCTCAAGGAGTCTTTGACCCCTCTGGCTTCTACAATCCTTTCTTTCCCTCTTTAGCAGGATTCATGAGCTGCTTGGCTGTGGGTCTCTGCATCTGCTCCTATCAGATGATATCCCTCTGATGAGAGTTTGGGCTAGACACCAATCAGCTTATTGCTGCTCACCTGCTCTAGGCATTGGTCTCATGCTGTTAGGAGTGGGAAAGCTCTTAGAGGTTCTGGAAATTCCACTTCTATGTGCTAAGAGAGGCATCTCCTGGGTCCTCACCAATAATGAATTCTTCTATCCAAGGTACATTTCCTGGGAACTGCCCAAATATACCTGTGTCCTTATGGGTCCTCTTCCTCTGCTGGCTGAGATTTTTATGTCTCTTTTGAGCTAAGCCATGCCATTAAGCTGTGTTTATCTGAAGTGTTTTCTCCTTTCTGTCCACTGGTGTGTGTGTGTGTGTGTGTGTGTGTGTGTGTGTGTGTGTGTGTGTATGTGTGTGTTAAGGAATGAGTATCTAATCAGTTTACTTTATCATACTACTGAATAGCTTTTATTAACACCATTTTGAGCTCTGGATCCAGTGCTACATCTTTACTTTAAAAATATTGCTGCTGTATATTTTGTGGTAGCTGCCAAAAATATCTAGTTTCCTAACAACTAGATGCAAATAGTTAGGATCTTTCTGGTATTAAGTAAATGAGCCCAACTAGTAAGCAACAAAATTAAGGCAATAATTGGACCCAACTGCTGTTAACAAATCACTCCCTTGTATTGCTCACATTCTACAGAACAGTGAGCCAGGGAACTTGTAATAGAATGTCAACAAAGGAATAATGTGTTCTTAAATTAATTGTCTTCTGGAACAAAAATAATAATTCAAAGACTATACTCTGAAATTGAAAGACATTTTTAAAAAATCCATCCAGAACAATCCAGTTTGGAGGAGAATTTATTTTATAATAGGAAACAGGAACTAAGAAATACAAATGTGTATATATTTAATATTCTTAAAATAACTTTTGGATTATTAATAATCTGCTATAATAGTTAAAGAGATTTTTCTGGACAATTTTTTTTGTCTTGTAAAAAATACTGAATTTTAGGGTCCTAGAAATAGAACAGCAGCTTCGTAGCTCTCTTTCCTATATTTTTCTTGATTCTTCTCTGGAGCGACTCCCTCTTGTCTGTTGGATGCCTCTAAGTAACATCTGGCTGTACATGGATGCTAGCACTTTTCTTTGTAACTGGATCAGTGAGGCTGATTTATTAATGCACTCACTGACTGGCAACAGAGAGCCAACCACTGCTGGATGGTGATACGTTAACTAGCTGTGAGACTAAGCTCCACTTTTGTTAGTAACAAAGCAGAGTGAAATATTTATGTACTCTGCCCTGCTTTAACAGACAAATTATAACACGTTTCCTTCTTATAACAACTGGATTACAATGACCTGACTACACATTTAGAACACAGGTTTACGGAAGTAGTTCTGTATACTGTCCACGGAGACCACTGAATGTGCCAGGCTGTCATCATTATGTTCCAAATGTGGACTATGTGTGAGATGCAGTAAGAGTTTTCAAATCTGTGCTGATGTCTCTCTGATCCAGGTGTACAAATTGACTAAATAACTTGAAGTATTTTCAAATACCTATAACAATTTACATCTAAAGACTTGACCTATCATATGAGTGCCATGCTTACGACATACCCGTCATCCCTTGCTTACTACTTTTGTGTTGTGAATACTGTAGTCATAGCGATGTTGAGACATACCATGCCTTAGTATTACTTAAGTCCCCTTGTCACCATAGGTGATCTTGGATCACTAGCACCTTTTCTTCCTGCCGATTGAAACCTTGGGCCCTTGGACCAACACATACTCCTTCCCCACTCCAGAGTTCACCCACTTCTGATAACCACCATTTGATGCCACCTCTAGCAATGTGACTGTTTTAGGTCCCACATATGAATGAGCTGATCATTTTCGGCCTTATCAATACATCAGAAGGTTTCATTGTACCCTCAAAGCATGCCCAGATGGAGACCCAGGCTAAGACAGGGATATAGGCACAAGCTCCCTTTGTTAAGTAAGAAGCTATCACCAACTGACAACCACTGGGAAGGGCAAGTTAGCCTTTCCAATGAAGTCTCACTTGGTATACAAACTTGAGGACAGACATGCATAGCAGTAGATGGCAATGAAAAATGAACTCAATGGGAATTTTTAAGATTATTTTTGCCTCATGGTTTTGGAATTTTTAAACTTTTTTTAAATAAAGCTTATTGGTCATTTGCTTATATATTACGGGTTTCAACTTAGTGTTTTTAAGGTATGTATGCATGTGCTTGCGTGTGTGTGTATGTTTCTTGTGCTTTTTTTGCCTCTTTTTTTTTTTTTTTTTTTTACTATTTTTGGTGTAATTATTTTGTTTTGATTTTTGTTGTTTAATTGTTTCCTAGAGAGATAATGAGAGAGAGAGAGAGAGAGAGAGAGAGAGAGAGAGAGAGAGAAGACAAAGAGTAAAAAGTTATGGGGTGGGGAGGATCTAGGAGATGAGGGGGAGAAACCATGATCAGAATATAATGTAGGAAAAAATTATTTCAATAAAGAATAAAACAAAATGCTATTTTAAATGACCTATTTTATAAATTTACATACTAGTATCCATAATTCTAAAAAGTTCAAATAATATCTATGCTGCTTTAAAGATACGAGAGCGAACAGATATTATGTTACCAGTACATAATATTGTTCAGTGAATCATTTATCATGTTTAATATCTCAGATCATTGCATATTACATATGCACGGCAACAATAAGGGTGTTTAGCATAGATATTGCTTTCGTCCACTATTGAAACAATGTTGTGCTGAGACATGATCAAAATGTGGTTGAATCTCAAATGTATTGACTTTTCCATAATGATAGCCCTGAGTATCACAGAGCAGTTTTTAACTGTGATAAATAGTAGAATCATAAGGTGATGTTTGAAATAAAAACTATGCTCAGGTGCGATCCAGAACAATGAATTCCAGATCCCCCCCCCAACCCCCAACACACACAGATGTTTTCAATGTACAACTAGAGCTATCCATGCTGCTGAAGGAAATAAAGCCATTAACAGAACTGAAAACCTACTTGTTTCAGCTGCACAGATCTACCACCAGTTTTCTCACCAAATGTCTTACTCTGAAAAAGTATCTACTGAAGGATGAAAATCAGGAGGAAAAGTCGCCGTGATGCTTTGAAAAGCACTTCGGAAAATGCAATGCCAAATCTGTCCTGCCAACATTGGCACGTTCTTCCTGTAGAAACTGAAACTGCATTCCTTCTCTTTTTCTTGGACAGTACCCATGTAGCATATAGTCTACCACAAAACCGTAGCAAGAATTCAACCAATCTATGCAAAGAAAAACTCTTAATCTACACTCAATTTTCCATGGACATATGATATTTTTAGAGTATTCTTCTGGCAAACACAAATAAGGCCACCTCTTATTTTCCATTCCTTACACAGATTGTCTTTCACGCCAAGCCAGAGCTCCATGGTATGAATGACCAGGCTGCCTATAAATTATGAGGCTAGTGCGCATGTGCCTGCTCCTCAAGCTCCTTAGAATGGTTCCTACCCTTGGATTCCAGCTGAGGTGGGCAATTCACAAAGCACAACGACTGGAGACAATTCAACCCATGTGCATAATTCACCAAAAGGAGGGTGCATATACTACTGATGAAGAAAAGAAAGAACTGGAACAAACGTGTTTGAATTGTGTCTACTAATAACTGTGTTTAGGTAAGAGCCAAGGTGAGGAAACAGATGTCATTTCTGTACTAAACCTACTTTGGTAGGATACCATTGCTCAAAGGGTCTTCGTCAATGGTGAACGATCCAGTAACCATTTGCTACTAATCCAAGATAAGTACAGACATAGAAGTAAGCATTTAGAAACTTTATAGCGATTTGACAAAAAGTCATTTTGTAACTGTAAAATCAAATAAAAACATTGGCTTGTGTTTTAGATGCCTTTTCCACTTCATTTTTAATGTAATTTTATTACATTTTAGTTTATATTTTAAGAGGGAAAAAGCAAAAAACCTCAGTCAGTGACATTGAAAATAACAAAACAAAACAAACAAACGAAAAATGGCCCCTTCACCACAAGTAGGCTTTGCTCTAATTTTCTTCCAAAACCATTTTTGTAGAGCCCAGTGTTCCTAGTGTTAAAATGAGAGATTGAAAGATGCTAAAATGAGATTTAAAAAAATTGTGTAGCTATAGTTCAGTTGTGCTGCTTATGAACTTTAAAATGAAGTAATTCATCTCCCTCATTTTCTTTACAGAGTTACAATGTAAATGCGAACGCCACAGCATGTGTATAAAGGGGAGGTGAGATGAGGGCTGCTGTTCTTCGAGACAGGGATGGCCTTTGGCCATGGCTTTGCCTGTCTTCATGTCCTTCCTCTCCGACCCTTATACTTTGTGCATACCAACCTCCCATCAAAATCACCTGCAACAGATTCTAGTTGTTTGCACACTATGAGCCTTCTTTTAAAAATATGCCACTTAACAACATATATTACTATATCAAGAAATGTCCATGGAGTGGAGCCCTAGCCCAGCCCTGGCAGAGACAGAAGCAGTGGAACTCTAAAGGTTGAACCTAGTGAGGAGCTCTGAAGTAATCGTTCTCAAGGGAGTCCTTAGGGCCTTAGCCTTTTCTTCCCTCCTCTCTTCTCTTTCTGGGAACAAGTTGAGACACTCTCTCTACTCAGCCATACCTCTCTCCTACCCACCACCTCAAAGCAATGGATCCGGCTGCTGACCGAACCTTCAAAATTGTGACCCATATAAAAACCTCTTCGCTGCGTTAAGTTGGTTTATCACAGATATTTGCTACAATGCGAAAAGACTAACAAGAGAGCCCTCGGTATTCTGATTCAAATGTACATAGAGCTCTCACAATTATTCAAAGAAACAATTTTATCCCACCATTACAAGGTGGGGGAATCTTCCTTTACCACCTACTAAGGACAGACTCTAGCATAACAATCGGTGCCCTTTAATGTGGCAGAAGCAGAGATTTAAAATAGTGGCTGCAGATGTTTGACCCTCCTATTATGGGGGATAAGGTTTACAATTTCTCTGCCAACCAATAGGATAGTGGGAGAGTGACATTCTGTAACTTCTGTGGCCGTTTCAGGAAGGGCTGCATGCCTCCCATCCAGTTCTCTTGAAACTCCTGCACTTCAGACATTCCCTTTGGGATGCTCCGTCTAAGAAAGAGTCCTCTGCTGCTGGCAGAAGCCCAGGGAGACTATGGGTGTCTCAGCTTTTAAACTTCCTAGGCCTACCTGTATCATGTGAAGGAGTGAGGGAGCCTCCGGACATGCCAGTGTCTACTGTGTAAATCACTTGCAGTTGGTCAGTTCCTTCAAACCGTCCCCACTTTACCAGGAGAGTGCTCAGACACCACGGAGCTGAGACAGCGCATGCCTGCCTGCTGCTTTTTGTTCAAATCCCTGATGAACGCTATTCACGCGCATAATAAAATGATGAATGCTTATACCTTTGATTTACAACCAATGGTTTTGCAGTAAGATAGCCCAGCCTAGGGAGGGATCATGTCTTCCCCATTTACATGTTGTTCTAATATGAAGCAAAGCACAATTAATACTGGTGAAAGCTCATAAATGGAGAAGCTCTGCTCTTGGAAGAAAATGATCTTTTTCTTGGCTCTGCTTTTGATAACAAATTTGTCTTTCAATATCCACAGGGGATTGGATTACACACACACACACACACACACACACACACACACACACTGATCCTTATACCCCCAAACAAATAAATAAGTAGAAGAGTTGATATTTTGATATTGCAGTTTTCTAAAAAATAAATAGATTTCCCCCAGCTTTTAGTCATCAACTCTCATATTTTTGGTTGTGAGTCTAGCCTTTAATGGTTGAGCCATCTTTTTAGCCCTAGTAACTGATTCTTAACTATGAAATGTCAGGACAAATTTGAGGGCCACATCCTGGTAAACTAAGAGTACTGTATTTGCCTAAGCCTGGTTAATGACAAAAGGTGCTATCTCTTACAGCTTTTTATTCCCAGAGCATGGGGGTTTTAAGTCTATCCAGATGCTCTTCTGTTTAGCTATTATTCGATTTACACTGGCTCTCTGCTAGCCTTGAGATTGTAAGTGCCACTGAGTGCAAGTGAGCCGTCATCCTCCAGTGCTTGAAAGCATCAGTCAGTAACTAAGCAGTGATACAGAAAGCAGAATACCTTACAAATCACTGTCTTCCATATCCCTCCACCAACCAGCGGCATCACTAGTCTTCCTGTCTGTTTGATCAATCCCATCAATCTTCATTACATCTTGTGCAAAAACTATTTGACCTTCCATTTGGTATTAATTGTATAATATAATGAAAATTGAAAACTATTCAATTAAAGTAGTTTCTAACTGTAAAATGTAGTTAAATATCTTTTGTTGGGGATGAGATACATCACTTTTGCCCCATCTAAAAATAGGGGTGTATTTCAGTGTTTGCATGGCATGCATGTAGCCCTAGGTCCAATTCCCCAAATTACATAAAACCTGGAATGATGACACACACCTGGGATCCCAGCACTCAGGAGGTGGAAACAAGAGGATCAGAGAAGTTAAATGTCATCTTCTCGGCCTATATAGAGAGTTCAAGGCTGGCCTCGGCTATATGAGACCACCTCAAAACATGAATGAATGAATAAACAAATAAACAAGTAAATAAAATGTTTTATGTTGCTGCTTTTTATTTAGAGGCAGCAGTCCTAGGAACAAATCAAGGTTGCTGAATGAGGACAGTTTCATTATGGAAGCATGGCTAACAACCTCTTGAAAACTATATAAAGAAAAAGAAAAGTAGTAGACAGCCTATTCATGAGCTGCTGTGGATCAGTTTTGAGGTGGTATAGCTAAAGGACTGAAGCACACGAACTGTGTAAGGAAAATGGGATAACTTAAAATTAATTCAGTGGAAGCTCAAAGCTCAAAATTGGGAAGCCCCATTATTTTTTGCCCCTGGTGAGGTCACAATGGGAGAAGAGTGTTCAACTGCAAGAGAAGAAAGAGAGTGAATCTCAAAATGAGAAGCCAGAGAGATTGGAGCCCCACAATCCCGTCTTAAGATCCACTCCCCAGTGATCTAAGCACTTCTTACAAGGCTCCACCCCTTGAATGGCCACCAGCTCACAACCACAATGACAATCAAGTTTCCTACAAAAAGACTTTTTTGTTATTATTTTTATTAGATATTGTCTTTATTTACATTTCAAATGTTCTCCCCTTTCCTAGTTTCCCCTCTGAAAAACCCCCTATTCCCTCCTGCCTCCCCCTACCCATCTACTTCCTGGCCCTGGCATTCCCCTACACTGGGGCATGGAACCTTCACAGGACCAAGGGCCTCTCCTCCCATTGATGACCAACAAGGCTATTCTCTGCTATACACATGCTGCTGGAGCAATGAGTCCCTCCATGTGTACTCTTTGGTTGGTGTTTCAGTCCCTGGGAGCTCTGGGAGTAGTAGTTAGTTCATATTGTTGTTCCTCCTATGGGGCTGCAAACCCTTTCAGCTCCTTGAGTCCTTTCTCTAGCTCCTTCATTGAGGACCTTGTGCTCAGTCCAATGGGTGGCCGTGAGCCTCTACTTCTGTATTAGTCAGGCACTGGCAGAGCCTCTCAGGAGACAGCTATATCAGGCTCCTGTCAGCAAGAACTTGTTGGCATCTACAATAGTATCTGGGTTTGGTAATTGTTATATGGGATGGATTCTCAGGTGAGGCAGTCTTTGGATTGTCATTCCTTCAGTCTCTGCTCCACACTTTGTCTCTGTAGCTCCCCCCATGGGTATTTTGTATCCTCTTCTAAGAAGGAATGAAGTATCCACGCTTTGGTTTTCCTTCTTCTTGAGCTTCATGTGGTTTGTGGATTGTATTTTGGGTATTCCGAGCTTCTGGGCTAATATCCACTTATCAGTGAGTGCATACCATGTGTGTTCTTTTGTGATTGGGTTACCTCATTCAGGATGATATTCTCCAGATCCATCCATTTCCTAAGAATTTCATAAATTCATTGTTTTTAATAGCTGAGTAGTACTCCATTATGTAGATGCACCATATTTTCTGTATGAATTCCTCTGTTGAGAGACATCTGGGTTGTTTCCAGTTTCTGGCTATTATAAATAAGGCTGTTATGAACATAGTGGAGCATGTGTCCTTATTATATGTTGGAGCATCTTCTGGGTATATGCCCAGGAGTAGTATAGCTGGGTCCTCTGGTAGTGCTATGTCCAATTTTCTGAGGAACTGCCAATCTGATTTCCACAGTGGTTGTACCAGCTTGCAATCACACCAGCAATGAAAGAGTGTTCCTTTTTCTCCACAACCTCCCCAGCATCTGCTGTAACCTGAGTTTTTGATCTTAGCCATTCTCACTGGTGTGAGGTGGAATCTTAAGGTTGTTTTGATCTGCATTTTCTTGATGACTAAGGGTATTAGACATTTATTTAGGTGCTTCTCAACCATTCAGCATTTCTCAGTTGAGAATTATTTAGCTCTGTACCCCATTTTTAAATAGGGTTATTTGGTTGTCTGGAGTCTAACTTCTTGAGTTCTTTGTATATATTGGATATTAGCCCTCTATCCTATATTCAATAGAGGACAAAAACACTTTTGAAAACGCATCTGGACCACTGCCAAGTGGATGCATCTTCAGTCTTTCAGAGAAGACATGATGTGGGCTCCAATGAAGGTGGCAGGGTTGAAAGTGGTAGCCAGTGGTCAGGTGTAATTTGAAGCTAACACCATTGGGATTTTCAATTGTACTAAAAATGGAATGTGTGAGAAAATAAGAATCCAAAATAACTTCAAATTTTTTCTCACACCACATGAAAGGAAAGCTGGAAATAAAGCAGAAGCCAGGTGCTCCCTGACATCCATCCTGGGGTTCAGTGCAGATGCTTCAAAGGATGGCTCAGTCCATGTTTGAGGTCTCAGTAACCATGGTGTGACAGCAGAGCTGCAAACTGTTTTGGGGATTGTGTGAAGTTCTTTGTCAGGCCCTTTTATTTGGAACTTGAAATACGTATTCTGGACTCTGAGGGCCTGCAGCTGCTTTGAGGGTTTGCTCTCGAGCTTCCTAAAGCCTCAACCTGTCATTACTGAGGTCGGAGCGGGAGGGAGCATCATTTTGATGTCTTAGCAGATTTTCTGGTTGACTCAAAATAACTCTACATGGTATAATAGAAGGGATCCAACTGGGAAGCAGGCCAGATTTAGACTCCTCATCTCCAAAGCCAAACCTGGATGAGTAAGAGTTTTTCAACCCATCGACACAAGTGACTTTGGGGACCTTTCCTGGGATCTGCTCTCTCTCTTCCTTGGGTAAAGACAAGTCTCTGAAAACAGCCAAAGGAGCCCTTGATGCTTGCCAGGACCGGTGGACATTCAAGAGCAGTGGTCTTGACACCTCTCTAGTTCAAAACCTTGGATTTGATATTGTTAATAATTATTTTTCTATCTGAAAGTGGTCTAAGGAGATGAGATTCAGCTACAATTTTATTTAAAGGATTTAAAAATAGAAAAAGTGGTGTTTTTGTACTCATGTGGCCCAGAGCAGATACCTCCATGGCTCTTGTAATACAAAGGCTCCATTGGCATTTGTATTGGAGTTTAGGTTGGAAGGCTTGGGCTTCAACCAAAGGCCACGCAAAGGTAGGGTTGGAATTCCAACCCAAGTCTTTCTATCTACAAAACCAAGTGAGCCAAAAGGAACAGGAGACGGATTTGCATGGATGTACTTGTTGGATGCTGCAAAGTTCTTTCAGGCTAGGATGTGGCTACACCTGAGCTCCTTCCAACAAGCAAGTTCCCTTGTCCACTAGGTTTATGCTACCAGGCCTACACTGCTCACACTAGGCTAAGACAACTGAGCAATGTTCTCACAAAAGCTCTGTGTGACATTTGCAGTTGAGTTACATTATGGTTGAGTTAGCCTTATTGCGGTCTATGAGATTGAAAGATAAAGGTTTTTCTTTCATAAACAAAGACAAATTTTGCTGTCTCCCTAGCACCCCCCTTTGGTCAAGAATTATTAACTATGTGCTCGTTAAAAGATGACCTGAAAAACTTTCCAAAAGCCAGATAAACTATTAACATAAAACTGGCCAGTGAACTCTAGAATCCAAGAATCATTCACTAGATAAGACAGAGGGGGGAGCATATGAAATATAAATTCAGAAAATTCAAGATCTTAAGAATAGTTTTCTCAGGGGGAAAAGATTCTGAGAAATGATCCAAAAGAAAGTTTAAAAAATTAAGCAAATGAAAGTTAAAGAGACAAAAACTTGTACTGAAAAGAACCTAAAACTATTTATTTAGTCAAGGGTATTTGGCTTATTTCAAAAACACTGGTACAAGGAAGAATTTTCTCTTCTTTCAGGAATAAAGACACAAAATATTAAAAGATATCACTAATGGAGCACATGGCGTGCTGCCCAGTGAGCTGTGTCTAACACTTGACTAATTCTGAAGTCATGTTAATTTCATGTTATAATTTGCCACATAATGGCAGTCACGTTGGCCTTTCAGAGATGCAGTCTAGAAAGCCTCCGAATACTGTCTTTGAAAGGAAGCATGCTGTGATCTCATTGAGAGGTGACTTCCTCATCTTCCTGGGGCTGAAAGTGCTCTTATAAATAGCTATTAGTTGTTTCTGTATCACATGGGAAAGAGAAGAGGAACGCTTTGAATGCTGAGTGGCTCTGGGGTTACACAAGCATAGAAAGCCACCTGAAGTCGGAAGCTTTCACTCAGGCAGAAGTTACAAATTAGACCCCACATAGGATGGCTTGAGACTTTCTGCAAGGCGTTCTGGGAGGTTACTCGGGCTTGCCTTTCCTCCTTCATTTCTTGCTTTTCCCTTTCGATGTTTTCCCTGTCTTAGATTTTTGATGTAGACACGTGTAGTTCGACTAGGAACTCACAGATCCTTCTTGTAGTCTCTTGTTGGCACCTTGTGCTGCAATTGGTGGGCAGATGTAGATGGGGAGAGGCAGACAGAAACAACATCCTGACGTGAACAAGTTTCTTTACGACCTGGAGAGATGGCTCTCCATTTGAGAACACTGGCTGCTCTTCCAGAGGGCCAGGGCTCCATTTCCATCATCCATATGGTAGCTTACAACTGTCTGTAACTCTAGTGTCAGGAAATTCGACACCCTTTTCTGGCCTCCTTGGGCATGGGGTACAGACTTGGTGCACAGATATCCAAGCAGTCAAAACATATATACATGTATGTCATATATATGAATATACATTATATATACATATATGTGTGTAAATATATAAAGTTTCTTCCATGCTAAGTTCAAAATCTGGAAGCATAGTGCTTAGAAATGCTTTTCACAAAGTAGGAACGTCCAACTCACCAAAGCGCAGAGTAGACATGTGTAAGCACACCAAGGAAACCTTCACTATTTACTAGGGGAAAATTTAACGACTCTACTAGGGGAGTTAAGACTGAACATAAAAGTAATAAGTCAACAATTGAAGGTTGTATTGGAGACATTTCAACATTTATTTTTAAAGGATACTAAGGGTCTCCATCTAATGTAACTTTGAGAACATTTCTAGGGACTTAAGTGAAAAGAGGGATGAACCTAAATTGTTGTGGAAAGAGATGATAAACACCAGACAGAATTCTGGCTTTTTATGGCCCGTAAAAAAACATTCAAAATGAAGTGCATGCCAGACCCCACCCTACCTATTCAGTTCTGGTAGAGGATAGCAAGAGTGTGGTCACCAAAATGTTAGCAACTAGCTGGCTCTTAGTTAGTAGTTAGGCAAGATTTAGAATCTTAACCATCTCTTTTATTACTTGGCAGCTTCAGGGTATCCAATTCAGGCCATGAATAATCCCTTTGAAACAAAACATCTCCTCTAGTGGGATAATTAGACCATTACTAAAGACAAACTATCCAACATCAAAAGCTTAGAATCTAAGAAACCACGTGATGGGCGGTCCTCTCCCTAAATTAAAAGCATGCTCAGCATTAAGACTTGAGGGCAGTAAATAAGCGATCTGAAATAATTGCACACAAGTCAAGGAACTACAGCACAAACTGGGATAAAACATGACTGGTTTCTGAGAAGAGAATGTGGTAGATAGTTTCAGAGCTTGAGTTGGTGCTTGGAAGCTTTTCCTCCATTTGTGATCAAGTCATTAATCATCCCCATGTGGTTCCTGTTACTCCAACGTCTCTTTAGTAGCAGAGTCAAGAATGTGTTTCAGATGAGGGCTGAAGTCAATGGAAGGCACAGGTGGTGATGATTACAGTGAGACTACTCCTAAAGTTACAAGATGATTTCCTCTCATTTTCTATATGCCTAATGTGCACAACCAAGTTACCTGTTACTACTGATCCAAGCATCAAGCCACCACATGGGATAAATGGCTATCAGCTCATCAGCTCTATTCTAACGTAGTCTTTGGTTTTACTGTGAGCATATCTCATTCCTCCAAAAACTGCTAGGGAATGAACGGGGTATGCTAACATTCAATACATATTTCTTATTCAAAGATTTGGGTTCAAGAACAAATATACTCCCATAGGTTATGCCATTGGAACACTTGGTTCCCATTTGGTGAAATCACTGAGGGAAATCTAGGAGGTGTTGCCTTGCTAGAGGAAGTATGTCACTAGAGTTAGGAGAGGTTAAATACTTGCATGATTTCCAGTGTGCTCTTTCTGCTTACTGCTCACTGTAGAGATATGCATCTGTAGTTGATGCTCTAGGTGCTATGCTTGTTGCCTGGAACCACACTGTCCCCAGCATCACAGACTCTTAGCCTTTTGAAACCACAAGCCCAAATAAACTCTTTATCCCATAAGTTGTCTTGGTCATGGTGCATTTTTACAGAAACAGAAAAACTAACTAAAATAGACAGTGTTAAGCAAATAAAGATTTTAGGTTTTCTGCAAATGTAATGGGGCCACTTCTAAAAACCTGCTATTTCAAGACTCCGGTGATGGATAGATACCTTCTGAAGTCTTCTCTTCCTTCTCCCTTCTGCAGACATTAAGTCACAGTGAAATTATCAAATAAAGACATTTGAAGAGATGAAACTACAAAAGAATAGAAAAGGCAAAATTTCCTAGAAATCTATTCAGTGGAATGTTGTGCTCATGAACTTGCACAACTTTGAACCAGCAATCTGCAAAGTAGCTAAGTTCAAAAGTATTAATCATTTAGCAGTTCTATTTTCCTCTATAAAACTCTGGTATACTGAGGATCAGAAGTCCTAAGATCAGGATTGATGAGACAATTCCAGCCAACACCGAGGTCTGCCTTCTAAACAGGTCTACTTACTTAGATAATAGAAACCACAGTCTTAGCATGAGGTACCACATAAGAACTTGCATTTTATCCACATGACAATACAATGTACGCCATTAGCCACCTTACTATGCCATTGCTAAATAATTCTTGAGATTAAGTCTATCTAAACATTTTGCCAAATATTTTCTACCTTTGAATAACATAAAACATTGTCTGCTGGGATCAGTTTTAGAGCTTTCTGAGTATCCATTGCTCATCCAGGGAGAGAAGTTGTCATAATATGAGTGGGATTTTCTTCTATGATCATATCCTCTGATCAACAAGGTAAATGAGAGCCATTATTCTAGAATTTTTCACAATTCTTGTGAATTTTACTTATTAACACAAATCCTGAATTTTATTGTTGAATGTATTTCTAGATGTAATTTCATGCAGTGTTAATCTCCTACTAAGCAGTTTTGAATTGAGTGATTGTTAAATGGATAATGGTCTAAATATTTTCCAGTTCCATTCTAACTCAGTCACATATTCATTTTGTATCTTGTGCAAAGATAATTCCAAAGGATTGAGGTTTTTTAAGGACACATAAATGTTAAATATAAGCAAGGAAATTACTCTTACTCGGTGAGTAATTTAAAATACTCTTTCTACTACTCATCTTTTAAATTTATTTATTGGTTGATTTGCAGTGTGTGTGTGTGTGTGTGTGTGTGTGTGTGTGTGTGTGTGTGCATTTGTGTAGGTGTTTACTTACCATAGCACATATGTGGAAGTTTTTTGGTTAGGGTTTCTATTACCGTGAAGAAACACCATAAACCCAGAAACACTTATAAAGGAAAACATTTACAGGTTCAGAGATTTGGTTCCTTATAGTCATGACATGAAGAATGGTAGAATGCAGGTAGACATAGTGCTGGAGAAAGGTCTGAGAGTTCTACATCTGGATCCACAGGCAGCATAAAGAGACAACACACTGGGCCTGACTTGAGTACCTGAGACCTGAAAGCCTGCCCCCAATGATACACTTCCTCCAACAAGCCCACACCTCCTAACTGTACATATGGAGGCCATCTTTATTCAAGCCACCACATAAAGTCAGAGGACAATTTTCAATAGTCAATTCTCCCTTTCTACCTTGGGGTCAAAGTTGGCAATAAGCTTCTTTACCAACTGAGCCAGCTCTCTATCTTTTTTGTTGCTATAACAAAATATTTAAGGTAATCTAACATTATAATGGAAAGGTTTACTTAGCTCACAGTCTCAGACATTGGGAGATCTAATAGTGCCCTGGCACAGTCACATTACTGGTCTTTCACCAGGGGAACTCTATGAAGAACATCCAAGGACAGAGACGAAGTGGGCATGTTTCTGTATCCGGTCATCTTTTCTCTTCTTAAGAGTTATCAATCAGCCATGGGGGTGTCATCTGGCAACTTGATCTAACCCAGTACCGTACTCAATGCCCTGCCTATCACCATAATTGTTCTGTTGTTTTGGCTCTCCTGATACTTTTTGCTTACACTCAGGAGTCAAACCATATTCAAACCATAGCAGCATCATTTTGAGTCTTAACAACTCATCCTTCAGCACCCAAAGTGCTGCCTGTGCTCATTTTCTTATCCCACAGAAACCATAGTTAATATAAAAACAAGAAAGCGATGGATTCATAAATCCATCTTTTTGCTCGCAAAGATGGCAAATAAGGTTACTTGGCAAACATCTCTTTGTAAAAATCGTGTTGTTATGTAGATATTTATGTAAACTCAAAAGTCGTATTTACTTCGTGTCGTATATATGTACACCATTCCATGTAGGTAAGCATAAAACTCCTATAGAGTGGTACTTTTTCACCATACACATCTCACTGTTGGAACTCTGTGGCTGTGGTATTTAAAGTCTGTGCCAGCCAGGATCTGTTGCCCCAAGCCATTCAACCAGACACTCCTGTAAACAGGGCAGTAACAGGAAAATTTGGGGTTGGGAAGGGGATAGAATATTGCTCTTTCTTCCTGCCATTGCCCACATAATTGTATGATAGAAGTCATCTGTCTCTCTGATAATTATCCATAGCACTCTTATTCCTTTCTTGTGCTTGTTCAAAAGAATAACTCTATTCCATGAGCCTTTTCACTCTGAATCCAGAAGTGGCAAGCTCCTCTCCCCTATCCAGATAAGGAGTGGGTTGCTAATTTTGTCCAGCTTCACACCTAATTATTTGAGTCTTATTCACTGTTTTTCCATCCTTGTTCACAAGATTATTTAAAGCAAGCAATAGATTCAACCAGAAATATAGCAAAAAAAAAAAATATGCCTAAATTATTTCAAATGGGGGACAAAGAGAAAGTGAACTGGAAGAAGAAAGGATAGTTAGGACCGGGCATCACCCCCGTGTAGATGACTCCGGGTCCTGGAGCCTCTTGGGCTTGCTAAAGTACGGTTGTTCTATGCAAGTCTTGTTCTTGACTTTCAAGAAGGAGAACTTGGTTTATCCACTTTAAGGTGTCCATAAGCAAAAGTGATCTAATCACTCAGGGGAGCATAGCTAACCCTGGGCTGCAATTAAAACAAACAAATGAAAACAAACAGACAACTTCTTCATCTGCCCTAAGAGAAGGACATGCTAGCAGTTCCTAGATGGAGAAGTGTTTCTTGAGGTCCTCCAACAACCATTGTTTCTCAGTTGAGCCTTTAAAGGTGTTTGGTGGCACAGAGATTTCATGTCAGTGCAAGCAGAGGGACACAGCTGTCCTCTGTGGTCCATGTCTGGATTTCAGCAGCTGAGCTGAGAGTAGAACTTACATTCCCCCACTGAAGTTAGAAAAAACCAGCAGGCATGAGCCCTTGGCTTGGAGACTACTGGGGAGACACATTCAGGTGAGTTGAGACATTTCGCACCATTCTAACTCAGATGAATCAGTCACCATGTTTGAGTCTTTAAATTTTGTTGTACTGCAAGTTTATAGTACTTGCATCCGGAAAGATGGATAAAAACCAAATGTTTCCAAGAGAGCACCTTAAATACTCTAAGTGTATACATTTGGAGGTTGTTTTTGACATTTTTCTCTTGAATTTTAATGAAAATATGTATGAAAAAGGGCATTGTCTCTGCCATCACTAGAGTGAACACATAAAATTTATTCAATGAATTGAGGCCAGTTTTCAAGAAACCTGCAGTGAAAGCATACATGGTGGAACTGACCTCAAAGACTGCTAAGATTCCTTTCCATATTTGTACTCTAAGTTCTGTAAAAACTAAAGTAGAGATGCCAGCCTGCATTGTTTAGGATAGTTGGCTGGAAGAGAGGCCAACCTTAATCACAAAACAAGTAAACACTCACAGTGTAGTTTAGTTGTCTATTTTCTGATGGTCTTTCTTGAAAAGTAGATGCTGTTTGCAAATCTCTGTGGTAGATTAAAGATGACTGAGAGGTAGTTTCTCCCATACCATTGAGAAATGAGCTCTAGCCCCACTCCTGAGTGTCAGCACCCTTGCGACCAGCTGGACTAAGACAGTACATGAACCCTCCAGGGTCTCCCTTGGTGTTCATAGCATGTGCTCTTAAAGCCATAGAAGCTGATCTGTAAGATACAATCGCCTCAGTGCCACCCTGAGGACACCCAGGGTGTCCATGAGAAGAGCCTGTGCATAGAGAAAGCAAAACTGCCCAAAACTGCTCGTATTATAAACGAAGCCATGCTAGTCCTTCCAAATTGGTCAAGATAATTCCATACGAAAGCATGCCTCTGGCGAATCCCATGTAACTTCATAGCCCACAAAATATATTTGGTAGAGGAAGATGACTCTTGGCATATGCCACTACATTTTGGGCAACAGCAACAGATAGCTTGAACATCTGAATTGCCCAACTACATGATAGAAAGCTATCTAGGAGGCAAATGCTTTTTTTTCCCCTCCACTCATACAACAAGTATGCACATAGCATTGATAATGTGCCAGACACTTTGCTGATGACAAGGATCCAAATTTGAGTATGACATGGTCTTGTCCACCGATACTTTTCTCTCGGGTGGGCATACAACTCAACTAATCCTTTAGGTTCAACTATAAGCAAGGTAAGCATGCCACCATACAGCTCCAGGTGAACGGAAGCGCTGCCACAAATTCCACTGCATTTGAATTGCAAAATAATAAAGTGATACAGTTGTTCAAAAGGCAATAGTGTGAGTTTTTCAAAGTTGAGAGGAGGCATAGGAGCTTGGTGATGGGCATTAGGCTAGAAGTCCTGAGAATGTTATAGAAGCACATAGGAGATACAGAAGAGAAGGAGTTTTGCATGGGCCTTTTTGTTTCCACTATTAATACTTAGAGAATTAATTGAGTCCATTGACATATTGTCATTATTATTGATAATATAATTTAGGAATTGTGACATTCACTCTAATTTATGTAGTACAATTAGCCCAAAATAATTTATTAAAATTATTACTTAAAAACATATTTTCAAATATGTGAGAAATTATATCAAGGAATAAAATAAAAAGTCAGGAATTTGTTCCATGCAATCTTAAAAAATAAAAGTATATCTTCATAGTATTTATGATGCAATTTCACATGGTAGTTTGAGAAAGATATATGTATTTAGCATAGGTAAAATATCATATCACATTAAATTACAAAGCAAACTACTAAGAATCAAAGAAAATAGATAAGTTTAAATTTCAATAATTTGAATTTTGGACAGTTTAAATGGTTGGGTTTGAGTTGTCAAGTAAGAAAATGATACAGCCCAACAGATTCAATACAGACAGCTTGCTGCTACACTAAATAAGAAATCTAGAAGTAAATTTATTTTTAGTTTGGGTAAACCAAGCAATCCTGGCAGCCAGATGACTTTTATCCCTTGGCTCTGCAAGTACTGATATTGTCTTAGAGCATCACTCTACACTCAGGTGTTGACAGTTCCAGGACTCACCTGGTACATTAGTATTTAGCCTTAAGTAGACACCATTTCTTCCTCCCATCTTATTTTTACACATAATACTTTTATTAATTATTTGGAATTTTCATACAATGTACCCCAACCATACTTGCTCCCCATTCCTCCCAGGTCCACCCTCCCACCCTCAGGCTGCCACTGATCCCAACTCCTGCAAATACACCAAGTACTGTTGGTGTTGCCCATATACTCACTGGAGCATGGTCAAACTCCCCATGGCTGGCCCCTTAAAGACTACTGAATCCTTTCCTACCCTGATAAATTATTTCTCTGCCAGGGAAATGAGCTAATTCGAACCAGATTAGAATATATTAAAGGGAGATTTACTGGGAAGCTGCTCTTGAGAGAGTTCACTGACCCCCAAGGGTCAAGGCCAGGGGAGTCACCCTGGGGAGGGGGAGGGAAGGAAAAGAGAGAGATAGGGTGCGTGTACATAGAGAGAAGAGAAAGACAACAAGAGACAGAGAAAGAGACCAAATTGTCTGAATGATATGGGAAGGAGCCTCTGGGGGAAGGGCAGCATTGCCCCTGGACTGGAAAGTTCAGGGTTGGTGACAGGGTTTGCCAGGTAGGGATGCTGGGAGATCCTGGAGGGCAGTTTTGCTTTGATATGTAAAATGCATACCTCCCTCCCTTGTCCTGGGTCCAAAACCAAACATCCCAGCCTTTGTTAATAATAAATAAATAAGGGGCGCTGTAATCATCCATTGAGTACTTCCTGCTGAAGTCTTCCTTCAGGACAGTTCCAAAGAAGCAATCCACAAATGCTTCGGTCCACCCTCACAGACATTTCTACTGATGAGACACTCTGACTCCATGACGGGCTTCAAACTGGCAGTTCAGGAGTTTAGGTCTAAAAACCCAGGCTTCAGGCAGGTAGTCAAAAACTGTCCTGGCATCAGAAACTGCCCCACCACCTGGCCTGAAGCAAGGACAATGGGTCAATACAGTTTCCAGCCCTCACACCCTGGTAATATTTCCGGAAGTTCTGCAGAAGGTCTCACAGATCCTGGACACCAGTGAAACAGCCAACTCTCTGAGGACTTGATCAGCATCCCCAAAAGCCATATGTTCCCCCAAACAAAACTGTGCTCCAATAGGAAATGGGAAAATTTTGTATTCAACTGTATAGACTTTCAGTAGAAACCAACTAATAGACTCAAGTCTATGGCTGAATCTAATAAGCTTGTTCAAATGCCTTAGCACACCTTTAAGTTAAAAAATGTTTGGGAGACTACAGTGTGGGTTTTTGCAATTGTATGGTTAAATAAAGCATATTGGGCAATTTGACAGAAACTTCACAAGTGTGTCCCAAGGGAAAGATAAAATTTCTACTGTTCTTATTATAAATAAAATAATGTGTTTTTCCCTTGCTAGATTTTTTTTTTTGTCTGCTTATTGTAAGACAGGTTCATATAGGAAGCAGGGACTTCAATTTAAAAAAAAAATGCCTCCATCTGATTGGCCTATAGGCAAGTCCTTGGAGGCTTTTCTTGATTGATGCCTGATGTGAGAGAATCCAGTCCAGCCCTCTCTAACCCAGGATGCTTTGGGTTACCATGTTCATCACAGCAATGGAAAGCAAACTGGAACATTCCCTCTGAACCGTTTCCTTGTGAAGGAAGTTGTTGGGGTAACTTTTCTTCATATTTTGTGCAGGTGTGTCTTCATGTTTTCTATTGTTGATTCTGTACCTGCGGAGAGCTAAGTCCTGGCAGGACTCTGACACTGTCATTTTTATGGCCCATCACCAAATTTTTTGTTTTGTAAATATGTGTCCTTCCTCACCTGCCTAAAAACAATCTAAAAATGTATCAGAGACTGTCTTACTGCTGATTGGTTTGTAATAAAAGAGTTGATGGCCAATAGCTGGAGCAGAAAGGAGAGGGCAGAACTTCTGGGCAGAGAGAGTAAAGCAGGCGGGAAAAAAAAAACAGAAGCAAGATATTTTGGAGGAGCTTGATCTAACGACAAAGAAAAACTAGAAATGTTATTATAAAATGCTCCTAGAAGTCTTTATGGTGTTTATTTTTTTAAAAACTTGTAACACTAGACTTGTGTGCATGGAAGTAATTAAGGTACATCATTATTGTAGTTTAAACATTGTACATGATAAGCTTCTCACCCCTCCACACATACATGTTTTACTGTATGTTTTTATTGAATGATCTCTTCTCCATCCCTAGGCAAGCATGAATAAAATTAGGTTAAATGTGTGTGTGTGTGTGTGTGTGTGTTTGTGTGTTTGTGTGTGTGTGTGTGTGTGTGTGTCT
>JADRCD010227839.1:21903-47735 GCA_019843815.1 Montemys delectorum
AGAGAATAGACACAGAAGGAAGAGCCATGGACCAGGGCACAGGAGAGGTAGATAGCTATAGAGCTAGCCAGTTGAAAGGTTGTAGGCTAGATAACTGGGTTAAGTCAGATGAGCTAGCTGGAAGACTGCCCAAGTGAAAGGTGCTGAGCTTTAAACTGTAATAGAAGTCTCATGTCATTATTTAAATGTCTGATGGTGTGGCTACTCAAAAATTCCCACTATAGGAAATTATTAGTGTTTGTTAATGGCACATTCTACAACACTGCATAGGGTCAGTGACAGTTCCAGTTGAAATGTGTCAATGTATATAGTAGTAAATGACACAGATATTTTGCTTCAGGTAGGTATCCCTTCATCTCAAACATTAAGAACATATTCCAGCAGAACAAAATGAATTCAGGTGACTACTTACATTCAGAACGTACATTGAAATCTGCATTCACAAAGCTATTCTGACACTTAACACATCAAGTGAAAGGAATAAGCGAAGACATTGGTTTTAAAATCACTAAGTAAGTGTGGCCATTTCTCCATCATCCACAACAATGAAACCGAGCAATGGATGAACGAAAAGTACGGTCTTTTCAATATAATTAAATCAATGATGATACTTCCATTTCAAGATCTCAGTCACAGTCCAGTCTTAATTCAAGGGTTACCATTTTAGTGGCTTGTGGTGCAGATGTAAAATCTCCCCCTCAGGTTCATGAGTCTGAAGTTCCTGCCCTCAGGCAGTGCCCCCATTGGGGGAAGTTATGTGAGTGTGACTTAGCTATCAGAAGGGAATCAGTGTCGGATGCTTGAGGATTATGTGACCTCAGGTTTAGCCTGCGTACTCTGCTTTCTGATCCACCAAGATGTGAATAAACCACCTGATTGCAAGCTTCTGTGTGCAAGAACTGAGCTGTTCTAGGTACTTTGCCTTCCCCACAATGATAGACTGTGCTCTCCAAACTGTGAGCAAAATAAACACCGTTCCTCTCTTAAGTTGTTGCCGTCTGGTCCTGTCATGGTAAACAGAAAAATGACTGATACATTGACCACATATTTAATTATAGGGTTCTATAGGGTAACGTTATTCTCCTTACGTTCATTGCCTCCTGTGGGGGTTGAAACTGCTTGGCATAGAGAGTGGCACTATTTGGAGGTATGGCCTTGTTGGAGGAGGTGTGTCACTGTGAGCATGAGCTTTAAGACCCTTGTCCTAGCTGCCTGGAAGCCACTCTTCTCCTATTTGCCTTCTGAACAAGATGTTGAACTCTCAGCTCCTCCTGCAGCTCCATGCCTACCTGGGCACTCCCATGCTCCTGCCTTGATGATAATGGACTGATCCTCAGAAGCTGTAAGCCAGCCACAATTAATGTTGTCCTCTTTTTTTCTCATTTTTAATTAGATGTTTTCTTTATTTACATTGCAAATTTTAACCCCTCTGAAAACCCCCCTGTCCCATCACACCTCTCCCTGCTCACTAACCCATCCACTGCTGCTTCCCTGTCCTGACATTCTCCTATACAGGGGCATCAAGCCTTCATGAGACCAAGGGCTTCTCTTCTCCTCTCACTGATGTCCCACAAGGCCATCCTCTCCTACATATGTGGCTGGAGCCATGGGTCCCACCTTGTGTACTCTTTGGTTGGTGGTTTAGTCCCTGGGAGCTCTGGGGGTACTGGTTAGTTCATATTGTTGTTTCTCCTATGGGGCTGCAAACCCCTTCAGCTCCTTGGGTCCTTTCTCTAGCTCCTTCATTGGGGACCCTGTGCTTAGTCCAATGGGTGGCTGTAAGCATCCACTTCCATATTTGTCAGGCACTGGCAGAGCCTCAAATATTGTCCTTACAAGAGTTGCCTTGGTCATGGGGTCTGTTCACAGCACTAAAACCCTAACTAAGAAAGCTACCCTGCCTGTTATAACTTCATAAAAAACTCACTACAGCTGCATTTTTTCTAACTGTATGTACTGGCTGGTTTTGTAGTTATCACAGAGAATGGAGCTTCAGTTGGGGAAGTGCCTCCGTGAGACCCAGTTGTGGGGCATTTTCTCAATTAGTGATCAAGGGGGTAGGGCCCCTTGTGCGTTGTGCCATCCCTGAGCTGGAAGTCTTGGGTTCTATAAGAGAGCAGGCTGAGCAAGCCAGGGGAAGCAAGCCAGCAAGGACATCGCTCCATGGCCTCTGCATCAGCTCCTGCTTCCTGACCTGCTTGGGTTCCAGTCCTGACTTCCTCTGGTGATCAACAGCAAGGTGGAAGTAAGCTGAATAAACCCTTTCCTCCCCAACTTGCTTCTTGGTCATGATGTTTGTGCAGGAATAAAAACCCTGACTAAGACACTGTACATTATATTTTGATTCTTTTAACAATTAATACAAATAATAGTTCTTCTTCAAGTATCCCCCTCCCTTTCCTCCCTGTCTGCATTTCCGGGTATTTTCCTGAAGTAGCTTTCATTTACATTGTTCTTTCTTCAGAACATAGATCTGTCTTCTCAACCTGGTGACTGTTAGGATCAGTCTATCATTTAAATAGAGTTAAAAATTCCTATCCATGTTTCCAGAACTCTTATTCACTCATCGGTTCTTATGGTTATTGCACTGTTATAGAATATTTTAATTCTATCCTAGTATCCCAGGTTGTAGAATGTTTATCTTATGTATCTTATTCCAGTTTGTAGAATGCTTTTGTTTTTTTGGACAGGGTTTCTCTGTGTAGCCCTGGCTGCCCTGGAACTCACTCTGTAGACCAGGTTGGCTGACAACTCAGAAATCCGCCTGCCTCTGCCTCCCAAGTACTGGGATTAAAGGTGTGCACCACCACTGCCCGGCTTTGTAGAATGCTTTCTTTACTTATTTTTATATGGGTATATACTTATTGTGTATAATAATTGGGTTCATAAAGATGTATTCATACATGTATCATATTCTCTGATATAGTGTCATTCATACTTCAGCTTCTACTTTTATGACATATACACTTAAGTCATTTTGAGTCTGAAATCCTAGGTCTACAAATGAGACAAATGATGCAACCTTTGTCTTCTGAGTCAGACTGATTTTGTTTAATAAGGCAATCCCCAGTTGCATCTTTTACCCAACACGAGATAATTTCATTCTTCTTTATGAATAAATCAAACTCCATTGTGCATGATTACACTTTCTTCATGTATCAGTGTCAGCTAAGCTGACTCCTTAACTTGGTTGTCATGAATTTTAAAGCAGTAGACATGTATCTAATGAAGTATCTCTGCAGTATGTTGACTTGGGGTCCTTTTACTGAGTACCCGGGGTGGCGTAGCTGGGCCGTATGGCAGCCTCTATTTTCAGATTTTAAGGAATCTTCATAGTGGCTGGACTGATTTACATCGCCAGGAGCCATATGTGCAGCTCTGCCTACGGGACACCCTTATCATCATTTGCTGTTACTTGTTTCCTTAAAGGTAACAACATCCTGGCTAGAGAGAGATAGAATTCTAATGTAGTTTAATTTTACATTTTTCAAGTGTCTAAAGACACTAAACATCTTTTCTTAAGTGTAGTGGTCTTTTGTATTTCACCTTTTAAGAACTGTGCAATCATTAGTCTCCTTGTTATTTTGATTGGTTTCTTACTTGATATTTTTAGTTCTTTATATAGTCTCCATGTGAATCCTTTATCTATTATGTAGCTAGTAAAGATATTCTCCATTTCTGTAGGCTGTCTCTTCACTTGTCTCATCTGTTGTACTGAAGATTTTGAACATTGCAAAACCCCATTTCTCTATTTTTTACATTATTTCTTGAGCTATTGGAGTCCTTTTTGGTAAACCTTGCTTATGCTTCTATCTTGAGCTCCTATCAGTATTCCTGTAACACTTTGAGAGTTTCAGGTCTTACATGAAGGACTTTGATTCATTTTGAGTAGATTTTTCCCAGGACAATTCCTCGTCTTACCTATTTTCACGGTCCACTTACTTTCATGGTTCTCTACAGAAAATAGTAATTATAGGGCACTGAAAATGGCAAATAAATAAGTCGTTAGCAGTTAATGACCATAATTGTATTTTTTCTAACCCTAGGTTAGCTATGAATTTATATACCTTCTGTGTCTATGTATTCACCTAATCTTACATACATAAAATCATTAAATGTGTGGTCATTTGTGCCTGCTTTCTCTCACTAAGTGAGATAATTTGAATATAAATGCCCCTATATGTATGCTCATATATTTGAATGCTTAGTCATTAGAAAGTCATGCTACTCAAGAGGGATTAGGAGGTGTGGCCTTGTTGGAGTAGAAGTTACCTTGTTGGAGAAAGTGCATGTCACCAGAGGTGGGCTTTTGGGATTCCAAAAGCTCAAGTGGATGTAGAACTTTCAACTACTTCTCTTGCACTGTGTCCATATGCATACTCCCATGTTCCCTTCCATGGGACTAAGCCTCTGAAACTATAAGCCAGCCCCAATTAAGTGCTTTCCTTTATAAGAGTTGGCATGATCATGGTGACTCTTCATAGCAATAGAACACTTACTAAGACACTAAGTATGATGATTTCAAAGTCTGTCCATGTTGTAACTTCATTCTTCTTTAATGTTTGTGATTTAAATCATATCTGTATGTCAACTGACTACAGATAAATCACATCGATTTACTTATTCTTTCAATGAAGTTATCAGTTGGCTATTTTGAATGATGTATTATGAGCTTGTCTACAGATTTTTTTGTTGAAAATATTTTTATTTATTTTGATCAGAAACTAACAAAGACTCTCTGTGTCTTAGTTTGCTGTAATAAGCACCCTGAAGAAAAACAACATGGAGAGTAAGGGCATTATTCCAGTGAAGCACATGGTCCATCATGAAGAGAAGCTATCACAGGGACTCAAGACAGGACTCTGAAGGCAGGAACTGAAGCAGAGGCCACGGAAGAAGCCTTCTAGTTGACTTATTCTCCATGTCTTTCTCAACCTGCCCTCCGTTTCTCTTTAGAAAAGAGCAGGCCTCCCAGACAACCGCTAGCACTAGCATCGTAAGGCAATCCTCTCACTGACTAATCTAACTCTCTTGCGAAGAGCCCTAATCATCACCTTGGGAGTTAAGATATACATAGGAACTTTTAGGAGTTAACATACACATTTTAAGCTATAGCACTCCAGTTTAAAAAAAATGATACAATAAGTCAGTTTCAAAATTCTTATCTAGGATAAATGATACAAACATCACCACTGGTATTTTTTTTCTACCTAAAACAGTACACCAAAGTGGTTTCTTTCATACAATGAGAACACATTTTACATTGATGTTATTCAAAATTTAATTCTGTCTCTGGGTTTAATCTTTGTTTAAGACATTTTTGTTTGCTTGTTTCTTTGTTTTACTATACCTATACTTAGATAAAACAGAATTGGGGCATGAAAAACTCCCTGTGAAGAGCTCCTGGGGAGGTAAATGTTCTAGAAACATAGATGAATTCATATAAATCAGAGGAATCATCATTGTCAGCCCCTGTGATTATTTCTTCCCTTCTTTCCATGCGGTGTCCAATTTGAGTGGCATCACAGTTGCTGTGTTTTCAGCTGTTTGGGTGACTCACATGCTCACTAGTTCATTTGGAAAGGGCTTCTGGTTTCCTGAGTAGGCCTGTGTGAAGTGACGAAATCTACCTTACTAGACTCCAGGGGTGGGTGCCTTGATCAATGGAGACTATACTTATCTATGGGTTTCTACTGTTGTTGTGCTCACTGTGAGGATGCACAGTGCTGTCTGTTATTTGGGCCAGGAAGAATGTGAATGAGCCAGAGGTGAAACAACCTTTGTATTTGATCCTAGAGGAAGAGAGGGCTGAAGCACTCTACTTTTCTTCATATCTGTCCAATCTCAAGTTTTAATTTATGGAGTTTATTGAGATATAATACTTGGTTTTGCCTCTACTGCAACCAGACTATGCATAGCATCGCTTAGCCTTGTCTGTTGTCTGAAATGCTGTATGCTCTCCTGAGCCTGTTTAGTTCTTTACCCCAAGGACCTTGTCCTTACTGTCAGTGGCCATTAATAGGTGGGGAGGCATAACACAAAGGAGTAGGAATGGAGGACACTGGTCTATTCTCCTACCTTGGAGGTTTTGGTGACTTACATCTTAGAATCATTGCCCATGTCCAGTGACACAGTATCCATTGGGTAAAGGATCCCTGAAGGCATCATCTTAGCTGATTGTCTCTATGCATCCTGTTGGGGAGGGACATTTTACCTGGATGTCCACTAAGACCAAAAGAAGCCATTTCTGGCTGTCTTCAAATCATTGAAAGACTGGGATCCAGGTGTCCTTTTATATAAAAATTGAAGCTGAGTCCCTCCCTACACAATGACAGAATTTTAGGACTTTGCTGACTGATGTTGAAGAACATTATTTAGTTGCTACATATATTAGTTAGGGTTTTTATTTTTGTATAAATATCATGACCAAGAAGCAAGTTGGGGAGGAAAGGGTTTATTTGGCTTATTTTTACATTGTTGTTTATCACAAGGAAGTCAGGACTGGAATTCAAGCAGGTTAGGAAGCAGAAGCTGATGCAGAGGCCATGGAGGGATGTTTCTTACTGGCTTGCTTCTCTTGGCTTGCTCAGCCTGCTCTCTTATAGAACCTAAGACTTTTAGCCCAGAGATAGCACCACCCACAAGGGGCCCTCCCCCCTTGATTATTAATTGAGAAAATGCCCCACAGCTGGATCTCATGGAGGCACTTTTCTAATTTAAGCTCCCTTTTCTGTGATAACTGCATCCTGTGTCAAGTTGACACACAAAACTAGCCAGTACACTACAGAAGAGCTGAATTCCATAAAAAGTCCATCTAGGAGTTCTGTTCTTTAGCCAGGAACTGCAGGATTAAAGATTCTGAATATCAAGTCTCCTGAGAGGTTGCAATTAGTCCAAGTCAACTTCTTCACAGGATAAACAGTGATGCTTTGGGTCTAAGGCACCTGCTAGAGGGCATTGCGGGTAGCCACCTGACTCATTAAGCCACTCCATATCATTTTAACCCTTTAAAACTGATTGAATCTTAGTTTGGGCCTAGTGTATGGTCTTCTCTATAGAAATTTCCACGTATATTTGAGAAAAATATGTATTCTGATATTGTTCTGGAGACATTTGATGGACTAAGTTGGTTTATAATCTGTTGAACTCTACTACAGCCTTATTGTCTATCAAATTGTCTTACTCTATTGAGAGTGGGGTATTTAAATTCAAATTATTTTGGTTCAATATTATGTTTATTTCTTTAATTCTATAGATTTTTGTTTTATGCATGACAATTTTATTATTTTAAAATCTTCTATCTCTAGAGACAAGTTGGTGAACAAGTCTACTTGTGTCCCATTGATAGGGCACAAATAGTGCCTTTATAGGTCTCTAATAGTTCCCATTTGTTTGGTATAATTTCTTCTAATCTTTAGCTTTCAACCTGTTCAGTTCTGTGAAACCAAAGTTGTGTACTTTACAGGCAGCATGATGTTGAGTCTTCTCTGTTTTCACAAATTATAGTATCAATTGGAATGGTTATAGAAACTCAGAAATTACTTGAACTAGCTTAAAAACTTTTCTGTTACTGTTAGGTATTAAACTATCCTTTAAAATGACATTTCTAACTCACAATAAAGCTCCCAAGTTATGTTATATAAATTTGATGCTGACAGCCATTCTTCTGGCACTCTGATAACATAGAAAAGCAAACATTCTTCCATAAAAGAGAGGAAATAGAGGCCTTTTGATTCAGATTATTGCGCTTCTATTTTATTAAAAGGATCATATTTTTCAAATTTTATGATTTTTTTTGTACACTTAAAACTCATATGATGTTTTGGAGAAAACAGTGTTCATATGTGCACCATACACAATGCCATTATGTCTTATGACTCCTAAAAAGATGCTAAAACCAAGCTATGGTGAGCAGAGTTGTTCATAGAAAGATCTAAAAAAGATGCCAATGTAATCCTGCCAATCAGGCAGGAGCCACTTGAAACAAGAGCTGATATTAGGTATAAATGATATTAGGAATAAATAAGATAAAATGCAACACGTCAAGCAGAATCCTTCATCCTGCCTCAATGTTCCTCTCTGGTTATTTTGGGATATATTTCTGACTATAATTGCTTAATCTGCTATGAAAACATAACTATGAAGCATAGATATGTGTCCTTTGATAGTAGATTCCATAAAAGTTATCTTATTTTCCCCTGGTCTAAAAGAAGAAGGACAAACCCACATCACAGAATATGGTACTTGCGTAGTACCACAATAGTGCATGGAGAATATTTTAGACTGAGACTTAAAGACAAGACTGGGAGGGGTCCCACCAATCCAAGATGTCTGAGCAGCAGGAGTCACTATGATCCAGAGGAGGCCATCACCTGAAGGGAGGACAGGAATGTTCACCATACAAAGGAGTTGCTGCAGCTTCTACCAGTTTTGTTTGTTTGTTTTATCTTTCTTTGCAAGATAATGACAAAAATGGTATCTTCGTTCAAAGCCATTTTCAAAGTCTTTGTGGTGTGTTTGGAATTAATCTATAGGAGAAATTTCCTTGAATGTGAGAAATAAGGTTACTGCCTGAGTTACAGCAAGCAGGTGATGATATGGGGGAGGGGGGAGAAATGCTAAAAGTCTTACATGGATGTTAGGTGACATTTAAGACCAAGAGGAAGTAGAAAAAGGTAGCAAGAGGGGACTGGCTAGCTTTAGCTCTTTCTAGTCATATCTCCACTTTCAGAGGAGGAAGACACATGGTGTGCCAGATAGTTAGTGTGCGGGGCCTGTGCAACCGTGCATACCCTGGGTTTGTATAAGAGAGATGCAAACTGAATATTGGAGAAGCCAAAGCTGTGTTCTTGAAGAAGTCAGAAGGTCGGTCTGTTGCTCCATCCTCCCAGCAGACAGTCCTATGGAGGAGCCTCAAACTGTGCTGTGAATGTCAAGAACGCCCAAGAGGGGACAAAAGTAGGGGATAGGAAAATGACTTCTGGGAAGATAGAAAAGCTTAGAAGTAGGCAGTGGGAATAAACCAGTCTTTAGCTGACATGCTGGGGGTAAGGGGAAGGACTGAAGAGAAAGCAAACTTTTTAACTGGCAGGTTTAAGAGAAATCAGACTTTAATTTTATTTATACACTTTACCCAAACATTTCTCTAAATGGAGAATCAAGTCATATGCGGAGAGATTACAGTATATTTTGTCATTTTTTTTTAGCAAAATGAAACAAATGATAAACAGACAAAATTATAAATATGATTGACAATTTCTCTCTCAACACAAGTCATATTTGGCTACCATTTTTCCCAGTGTTAATGAGCTGCTCTCTATTTCGTCTCTAGTTCATGGCTGAAGTAGACACCAGATATGTATCTGTACTCCTTTGAGTTCAGGAGCAAACTATACATTATAAGCTTCTACTTTATGGTCCTAGGCTTACAGTTCTGACAGGCTGAATGCTGCTATTCAGTCACCCAGCGAGGAAAACATGCCAGGGACACATCTAACCACAGAGAACAGAAGCCTTCCAAAATCGACAGGAAGAAAAGACCAAATTCCTTCTCAACTCAACTCAACTCAACTCAACTCAGCTTCAATCAAGAGGTATGTTTAAAGGATCCTGGATGTTTTTCTCCAGTAACTCTAAATCACAAAGTCGGGATTGATTAATCTAAGAGATTCTGGGATTCAACATTTCTTGAACGTATTTAGTAATCAAAATCCTAAACAATGCCTGCCTGGAACCTTTTTATAAAGGTTGTTTTGTGTTTATTTGGGTGCCTAGCATGAGATACTCTGGGTGCCATAATCTACTAGAGACTCAATGGCAAAGGACTGCAATTGAAATCCTTCTCTTGTGTATAATACCTAGATATAAAGAAGTCATTTCACATGCCCGTCACTCCCCAGAGTTTAGCACCTATATCCCGCTCTATCAAGTGAAAGTCCGTTACTTTTGAAAGAGAACTTGTTTTATTTACATTTATTTTTACTTTGTAAGTACAACAAAAATGAAGTTACTCCTGACTTTACTTTGTTGCTGAAGATTTCATTCAATTTATATCATTAAGCCTTATAAAATTTCTCATTTTCTCTCCTTCTCTCTCTTCCTCTCTCCAAGGACAATAAAACCAAAAGAGATGGAAATGGATAATCACACTAGGCAGCATTTGCTAAGTATTACTCAGCAGAAGGTCTGGGTTGCACCTGGGTGCTGAAAAGGTAACACCAAGGTTGATCTTTTCATAATATGGGAAAGATGCTTGGACAAGGGCTTTTAAGGCTCTCTTCTTCTGTAGCCATTCAATAACGTGGGTTTGTCTAATCCCCTTCACTGTACTATAACCATCATTATGAGAGCGATTGTCCTTTAGAGTTTTCTATCTCTGAGCTTCTTCACTGCAGGACCAGCTGGCCTGCCGTGAATTGTGTCAATGCTCTGGAAGATTCTTTGAATTGTAATATTTTCTTTTAATTATCAGAATTATGACAAATTAAAATTTGAGAATGTAATTCTGACATTTTGAAAAGTTGTATGCTATGAATGTGTTTATTACCTACAAGCATATATTATGGTGATAATAATAACTTATCACCAAAGAAATGAGATTAATAATCCCACCTTCGAAAATAATGTAATGGCAGTATTAGGGAAAGACACAATATCCCTGACTTTGGATTTCCTGATAACTGTACTTCATATTGCCACTCCTTTGAAAACTCTGGACCATGACACTATATCATACTCTTTCAAATGATAAGGTATGGGAATAGAATGTATGAGTAGTCAAGCACCTAGGCTTAATGTAAATCACACATCTCTAATTACCCCCACTCCATTCCTGTCTTTTACTGTGCTCTACTCTGCAGTAAGGACTTGAGTAGAGATCTTTTGGCATCATTTTTTCAGTTGCAGGAAATCGTGACATGACACCTTTAAATAAATGGGTCTTAACCCACCTAGGTTAACTTGGGTCTAAACGAGTTTAACAGCAAAAGAACACCACAGATTTCACCTCTTTTTCTGTGGTCTTGCAGGCTACCTCAAGTCTATAAATAATATAAATTCAGAGATCTGACAGCTCTGTTTACAAATTTATAAGGTTTTATTGATTACATGATGGAAAAAACGCGGAGTTGGTCTTCCCTTGTCATTTGCATTCATGAGGTTGAAAGCTTTTGTTTGATCTCCATTCAAGCTTTCTAAAAGCTTGGAAACTACAGACTGGAGCAATTCAAATTTATGCCGAGTTTGACAGTGAGTTAATTACCAGAACTATGCAAAATTAAACTTTGAGAAAACAACTCTGGCATTTTGAATAGTTGTATGCTATGAATGTATTTACAGACAAGCATACGCAAGCTATCTGTCAAGTGCTGGCTCATTTTTGATGATGCGTCCACTTAAAAGAAAATATTACATTTCAAAGAATCCGGCAGAGCGCAGAGAAAGAAGACAAATACCCTGCCCTTTACCCTTGAAATGTGCCAGGGCCCCACACTACAGATGACCCTCATATAACTGAACTCTTCAGCCCTATGCTGCCAAACTAGATACAGACGTTAATCCAAACAGTCAGGGTGGTCCCCTCTCGAATATGCACATTCCACACACTGTCATAGACATGCCTCAAGTCAGAGCAACCCTTAAAAAAGAAAAACAAAAAAAACCCAAAACAATAGGGGGGGAAAAAAACCCAACAGCGAACCCATCTCTGCACAGTGATTTCAAACATGTCCACAAGACTGAGACCCCGAAGCATATGTCCTTGTATCAGCTGAGATTATGAGTTTGAGATTCCCATTGTGTCAATATTTTGAATACTGTTAAAGTTGGAGGAATTTTCCAACACATAATTGCAGAGAGTTATAGTTTATATAGTTTTAGTATTTTCTCTTTAGGTAAGTAAATTCAGAAGATTTTCTTTTCTGAAACATCATATGATAAGAAGGAAAAAGATGCACATAGGAATTCTCTCTCTAGGTTTAAAAAGTCAAACATAGTGCCTCTTCAATGTGGGTGATGGATGCATGGGCTCGGGAAGAGCATATGCGGGAAAGGGCTTATCTTATCCAGAAAAAATGGATCACTCTACATCCATGGACATTACCAGTACCAGCAGCTGAACCCAATGAGTATGAAAAAATACATCTGGTTGAGAAAAACATGAGAGGAAGCCCCTGTCAGGACTCGGAGATTTGGATGGGAGGTGACTGCGTACATGTATGAACTTCTCAAATAATAAATTTAAAATATATGTCCTAAAAAATAAAATAAAACATCAAAGACAAACTCCTGTCTTTTGTACTTACCTCTTATAGTCTTTGGTCCCTATTATTTATAAGAAAATAAATATCAAACTCCAAAATATGGGTACAGGAGACGGTGTTCTGTGTGTCTTTTGTTGTCTTCAATGACTGGCATTTTTTCCCCATATGGAAGTTTATTTGTTTTCAAATTCTCAATATGGTATAAATAACAATCCAAGCAAGAAACACAACCACATTCACTGCAAATTAGTAAGTTTACTGGGAGACATTGGGGAATCTCAAGGAAAGAGGATGTTAGCAGAGCACTCAGGTTTCAGTTGGTCCAAAGGGTGAGTATGTAGCCCCTTGCTTCTTTGTCTCAGTAGCCACATCTCCCATGGCTTCTCTCTGCCTTGCTTTTACCTCTTTCTTAGAAAGACTCTTTAGATTTGGCTCTTGTTGTCCCTGGTAGGGGACAACAATCGAAATCCAGCTCTTGGTAACTGTCCAGTTCTACACAAACGGACTCAATATCCCTGCCCATAATTCCTGAAAAAGAGCATCCAGCTTGGAACATGTTCCCCTTAGCTCCAGTAACTGGAAAGCAGAGGAGACTTTTGGTAGATATCTGCATGCTGAGGTTAAATTTCCAGCAGATGGCAGGGAGATTCCTTATAGAAGAGTAATGCGCTAACGTGAGGACAGTGACAACTTCTTGCCAAGAAGTTAATAATTGCAGAGCTAAATGGGTTTTGTAAAAGACGAGAGATTTATAGGTTGATAGGAAGCAACTCCCAACCTCAGTTCAACTCATTGCTTAGACAGTTGGCTTGCTGTTCTAGCCCTCCAGATAAAATTTGCAGGACCCTACTAGCAACTGCAGAATGAATGAGTGTAAAGGTAACTCCTAGAGTAGGTCAAACCAGCTAAATAGTCAGTATGCATAAAAAGTGAATTTGACAAATATCAGTGTGATGGCCAAATAGTGAAGGAACAACCAGCAGTCTCAATTCTAACTCGGACCCCAGGGAGCTTCTAGAGACTGAACCACCAACCAGACACCATACATGGTCTGGTCCGAGGCCCCAACACATATATAGCAGAGGACTGCCTGGTCTGGCCTCAGTGGGAGACAATATGACTAATGCTCTAGAGACTTGAGGCCCCAGGGAACGGAGAGGTCTGATGGGGGTAAGAGCACCTTCTTAGAGGCAAGAGGAAGGAGCAGCGAGATGAGGAATTGTGGGAGGAGGGACTGAAAGGGGGGCAATGGCTGGAATATAAAAAATAAAATAATTTAAAAATAAATAAATATTTTAGGGTTCTCACTTTCTATTTTTCTGTCGTTGAAAATAGATTTTTTTCATATGATAACTTTTGACTACAGTTTCACTTCTCCCATCTCCTCCATGATCCTCCCTGCCTCCCCTGCTATCCAAATTCATACCACTTCTGTCTCTCTTAGAAAACAAAACAAGCTTTTGCCACTATTGCACTAGCACATCTTGAAGGGAGGTCGCCATTGTGGATTGAAGGTTTTTCTGCTGTGTTGGTGCTCACCCTTCTCCTTCAGCAGCATGCAGTGCACCGTCCACTACCGTGAACACCATTCCTTAGGGGTAGAGGCTCTAAGCTGGCACCAGCTTGACTTCTCTGTGTTCAGTGAGCTACACAGGTGTTGTCTTCAGTAATAGGGCCTCATCATCTGCTTGCAGAGAACAATCAAGAGCCTTGGCAATAAATTACATTGTTTGGAGGTTCCCATGGGAACTGTTTGGCCAATACCTCAATTAGATGTAACCTATATCTGGTAATAAGAGCTTCATTTGGTGATGAGAGATGTCCAACTAGGGCTATTTAATAATTTCATTAAGATAGCCTTCATACATGTATATATTATAGGAAGCATCTATTGGATCGGGTTTCTATAGGACCCCTCAAATAGTCCTTCATTTTAGCTGTCCTTCCTCTCCCCACTCCCTCTCTCTCCCCATTTGATCCTTACATTCTAGTCCCCCATCCTACCACCTATCCGTAAGTATCTATTCAATTTGGCTCATCTCAGGAAGAGGGGGGAAAAGGTTTTTGAAAACAGGACCCTTTGAATACTGTTTAGAGATTTGGAAACTGAAATCTAGAGATGGAACAAGAGCTGGACGAAACCCACACAGACACCTGGACCCACGTGTTTTAATGTGGAGGGGAATTTCCTCCAGAGACCCTCCAAGCCCAAGAGAAAGAAAGAATTCCTTATGTGATTTCTCTTGGTCCCTCTCCATTACATAACCTCTGCTCCTTGAGCCCAAAACTGACATTATAACAATGTACTCTTAAGTGAGGACATTTCACCCATATCCTAGAGACTTAACCATTTATTTAAACAAAACTTCTAGGTTTATTCATTCGTTTGTTTGTTTGTTTGTTTGTTTATTTGCCTGTGTGTATGTTGTATACCGCGTGTCTGCTTGGTGCACACAGAGGTCAGAAGAGGGCATCAGATCCCCTGAAACTAGAGCTGTAGATGGTTGTGAGTCATCTCATGGGAGCTGTAAACTGAACCCAGGTCCTCTAAAGTAAAGCAAGTGCTCATAACCGTTGTGCTGTCTCTGCAGTTCCTGCCTTAACCACTTCTCATCTTTCCATAACTAAAGTGTTTTATGATTCACATCACCAAACTTATAGACCAACTTCACTAAGAACTCTGAGAGACTTCCAGGCAGCCACTCATAGATGGAAAGTGCTGCCGATCTCTGTGACCATGGCCATTCTCATCTACATGAGCCATCAGTTATGTGCCAAGAAAGGGTCAGAATTTGTGTGGCCAAAGTCTTTATGATAGTTATGCTTGCTTTGTCATTATATGGTTAGATTTACTATGAAAATAGACTGGCGCACATGATGGAGGGAAATCTGCTTTTTCTGACTACTAAATTGAGTACTTCAGTGAACTTAATAATTATTCACACCTGTCATTTCTTAAATATTTGTTGAGTATTTTCTTCAAGCCACCCTTGACCTAAGACAGCAAGAAAACAAAGAAGAATGAAGCAATGTCTCTCTTCTCAATTTGCTGACAATCCCTTAAGTGAGACGAGCAAGGGACTGGGAGAGCAAATGCTTTCTTATAGACCATCCAGGGGTGACGTGCTCCCACATGATAGGCACATGTAATCTTGAGGGTTAAGAAGGGCCTAGAGAGGTGCTGCAGTGGTTAAGAGCACTTACTGCTCTTGCAAAGGACCAGAGTTTAGTTCCCTGCATCCTCAAAGGCAGCTCACAACCACCTGCAACTCCAATTCCAGGGCATCCTGATGAGTTTTCAAGATCTCTTCAGGCACCAGGCATACACACGGTGCATAGGCATACGTGAAGGCACTCACACATATACATAAAATAAAAAAATAGTAGATCCTTATTTAAGAAAAGAGAAAAACCCAAGAATTAGGAAAAAAACCAACTTACTTGATCATTGTGAAACAGCTAGAAGAAATGACGTCAGCAAATGTCTGAGGGAGTGAGCCTGATACACTCTAGGATCTTAAATAACTGAGAAAGATAAGGGTGACAGGACTCATCATCAAGGCATGAGCCAGGGTAAAGCCTTCCTCACTGAAGTGATGTGTCAGCAAGTCATTCCCCATGATAATGAAACCAATACTGAAAGATTGTACCAGAGAAGTAGGATTGTTGCTATGGCTAAGTGTGACAATCTGGTTCTGAAACCTTTGCAAGGGATTCGTGGGAGGGATTTGGAAATGTTTTGAGAGAAGTGGGATGGAGGAGCTGTGTAGGCAGCAAGCAGAGTTTAAAGGGAAATTTTGATGTGAGCTTAGAGGCTCAGCATTCTGCAAGAAATAGGAGGTACAGACTGGGCTCAGGGGGCTTTGGTTGAATAGGAAACTTAGATGGGAGCTGGCTAGAGTCCAGCTGGGTAACACTCTGTAGAAAGGGCTTCCTATGGTTTTGCCCCTGCCCTGAAATTTTGGGCCGAAGTTTAAAGATGATGGATGGATTCATTTGGTAGAGGTGATTTCAAGGCATACCAACATTCGAACTGTGGCATGGGTACTGGGAATAAAATGCAGAGTGGGAGGATCTGAAACGCATATGGCGCTGAAGAGAAGCAAGGGGAAAGTTGCAGATGAGGAGGGTCTGCCTTTAAGAAGAAAGTAGATACTCTACTAGGGCTGCTTCCTGGGGTATCTCAGGAGTTGGTTACATTCCCTCATCTCCCATCACAGCTCCAAGACATGAAGTTATAAACTCATTTAAAGGACTTTAATTTTGTGAACAGAGAGACCCTATGGTGTCCTTGCTCACCTAGGGAGGAGTTTACAGAAGTTCAGCCTCCCACATGCCACAGACTACTGTGGACAAGGTTCAAGGGGGATGCAAGCTGGTGGTGAGGTATAATTTCAAAAGAGGACAGTGTTTGTGGGTGTCACTATGGAGAAAAGCCCCTCACTTTAGTGATTAGCATGGCACACACCTCCCACCAGTAGCAAAAGATGAGCTCCAGGATACTTATCAACAGCTGGGGCCCAGCTTTCTCTCTCCCAGCTTTACAGCTACAATTTTCTAGGAACCTCACCAGATGCCTGGGGTTTGTTTGTTTGTTTGTTTGTTTTGTTTTGTTTTGTTTTTTCTTTCTTTTTTTTTTTTTTTCTTTTTTTTTTTTTTTTTTTTTTTTGGTGGGGGGTTTCGAGACAGGGTTTCTTTGTGTAGCCCTGGCTGTCCTGGAACTTACTCTGTAGACCAGGCTGGCCTCGAACTCACAAATACGCCTGCCTCTGCCTCCCTCATGCTGGGATTAAAGGCGTGCACCACCACTGCCCCACCACATGCCTATTTTCAATGGGAATCATGTCCCAAACCAATTGGGCAACACTAGAAGCTCCTGGGCTTAGTGTTTACCAGATTTTAATCTACTTCGAGGAACCTCCTTGGAATCTCAGTTATCAGAGAGCAGGACAGAGAGAGGTTGAGGAGGGTAACATCTCCAGAAATCTGGTAGGCAATAGAATTCCAGAGAGCTTCCCCACAGCCTATACACCAGGACCCTCAACATGTAGCTCCTCTCCCTTAGGGAAGCTCACCTCATGCTTTCACTCTGGAGACAATTTCTTTCTTAATCTATTTCATCAAATAGCTGATTCTGCTTCATACCGGCTATGTCTGATATTCTTTTCTGCATCAAAGCCAGAAGTACCAGCTTAGCTTGAGTCCAGGACTCTACCGAAGTAAAGGAACTCATCAGGTGGCTGAGAATGGTGGTATGAAGCTGGGTTTCAGTTTTCTCAGGACTGACTGTGGCAAACATTGGCTTTTCCTACATGAAACTGGTTTTTACGTGTACGAAGAATGCAAGAGATAAGATATCATGGAGGCTTTCCCCCAGATTACAAAGGTTATCCTAAGGTAACCAGATAATATATTGGGGTTAACACATCTACAAGCAGGCCCCAGGAACATAAGGTATGAAGCTTTGAGAGTAGAAGCTATGATGCAAAGATACCTTAGGATGATGAACATGTCTAGAAAAGCCACAGGTGGAATATATCCCAAGTCTGTTAGAGCTCCTGTCATGATACCACATGTTCTGAATGCCAGACATAGAGATACAGGTTTTAGTAACTTTTGTGCTGGGTTTTGGTCTTGTTTTTGTCAACAAACAAACAAACAAACACAAACAAAAAAACTCCCTTGCTTTTCCTCCGTCCTTCACAGGTACTCACAAGCATATAATGTACATATAGATAAACACACACGTACACACACACACACACACACACACACACACAGAGAGAGAGAGAGAGAGAGAGAGAGAGAGAGAGAGAGAGAGAGAGAGAGAGGAGAGAGAGAAGAAATACACATAAATAAAAATTAAAAATTCTTTAACATGAGAGATAACAGGAAAAAATATGAGCCATCTTTAATTTTAAATGTCAAATAACATAGAATTGTCCTCCCAACCTTTTTGAAACAGTTTGTCAAGCAGCATTATAAAACAAATCCTGATAAAGGACAAAAAAGGCTAATACTCCAAGAGTCAAAATACCTATGAGATTTAGGTGTGCAAATTGCCTGTGAGCTGGAAAGAACTTTTGTTTTCTCCCTGTCAGTAACGATCCTCTCAGGAGTATATAAATGAGACTTTTACATCATTTGTTTAGCTGTTTAGAGCTCTACCTAATCCGTTTCCACATGATAGCTTTGAGGTATCTTTCTCTCGCTTTTTGATCGGAATTTGAAAAGCTGAGAACAATCTGTGGGAGCCAGGATCAGACAAAGAATAACAATGTGGTGTTACTGTAGAATGTTAATGCTTAGGAGAACCTATTATGTTCCTGTCATTCAAAATAAGCTGAGGCACCAAGTGTTTTCCTGTGTGGATCACCTCCATCATCACAGATGAAAGCATGTTGATGCTCTCCCGGTCAGCAGAGCCTCCACAGGCAGGAGTTGCCATCACTCTTTGTAGATAAGAACCGCACACATGAGAAAGAGCAGAAGCTGGCATGGAGAAACTGCATGTCTTCACATAGAACTCATGGCTAAGAAGATAAAAGTGAAGAATGACACTTTAGTTTCTTTCTAGTTTAACTAAGAATAAATACCATTTTATATCATTTGGGAGATGCTCATGAATTTATTCATTCAAAACCCATGAGCTCTTAAATAAAAAAGTATATATTATTTTTCTGTCCAAGGATCCAATATAAAGTCTATGTGTAACTCTACTTACAAGTTCGAATGAATAGTCATCCTACTCTATGACTATCTTAATGGTTATTGTTCATTTAAAGAAAGAAAAACAGAATTTTCTAGAAAATAAATTTCTTTAGTGATAACCCATGCAAAAATACTTTGAATATTCTGTTTGTCACTGTTGTGATTCCCAGAAATCCTGAATAAGAAGGCAGGATTAATATAGTAAAAAGGCTATCTTGCCGAAAGCAATCTACAGATTCAGTGCAATCCTCATCAAAATTCTAGCACAATTCTTCACAGATTTCAAAAGAGAAATTTGCAAATTCATCTGGAAATAACAAAAAAACCTAGGATAGCAAAAACTATGCTCAACAATAAAAGAACCTCTGCTGGAATCACTGCCCCTGACTTTAAGCTTTACTACAGAGCAATTGTGATAAAAACTGCATGGTATTGGTACAGTGACAGGCAGGTGATCAATGGAATAGAACTGAAGACCCAGAAATGAACCCACACATCTATACTCACTTGATCTTTGACAAAGGAGCTAAAACCATCTAGTGGAAAAAAGACAAGATTTTTAATAAATGGTGCTGGTTCAACTGGCTGTTAGCATGTAGAAGAATGGAAATTGATCCATTCCTATCTCCTTGTACAAAACTCAGGTTCAAGTGGATCAAGGACCTCCACATAAAACCAGATACAGTGAAACTAATAGAATAGAAAGTGGGGAAGAGCCTTGAGCTCATGGGTACAGGGAAAAATTTCCTGAACAGAACACCAATAGCTTATGCTCTAAGATCAAGAATTGACAAATGGGACCTCATAAAATTACAAAGTTCCTATAAGGCAAAGGACACTGTCAATAGAGCAAAACATCAACTAACAGATTGGGAAAAGATCTTTATCAATTCTATATCCAATAGAGGGCTAATATCCAATATATACAAAGAACTCAAGAAGTTAGACTTCCGAGAACCAAAGAACTCTATTTAAAATGGGGTACAGAGCTGAACAAAGAATTCTCAACTGAGGAATACCAAATGGCTGAGAAGCACCTAAAGAAATGTTCAACATCCTTAGTCATCAGGAAAATGCAAATCAAAACAACCCTGATATTCCACTTCACACCAGTCAGAATGGCTAGGATAAAAAACTCAGGTGATGGCGGTTAGCATGTAGAAAAATGCAAATCGGTCCATTCCTATCTCCTTGTACAAAGCTCAAGTCCAAGTGGATCAGGGACCTCCACATCAAACTAGATACATTGAAACTAATAGAAAAGAAAGTGGGGAAGAACCTTGAGCAAATACACACAGGGGAAAATTTCCTGAAGAGGACGCCAATAGCTTATGCTCTAAAATCAAGAATTGACAAATGGGACCTCAGAAAGTTGCAAAGCTTCTGTAAGACAAAAGACACTGTCAATAGGACAAAATGGCAACCAACAAATTGGGAAAATATCTTTACCAATCCTATATCTGATAGAGGTCTAACATCCAAAGTATACAAAGAACTCAAGAAGTTAGAGTCCAGAGACCCAAATAACCCTATCAAAAATGGGGTATAGAGCTAAACAAAGAATTCTCTACTGATGAATACTGAATGGCTGAGAAGCACCTAAAGAAATGTTCAACATCCTTAGTCATCAGGGAAATGCAAATCAAAACAACTCTGAGATTCCATCTCACACCAGTCAGATTGGTTAGAATACAACTCAGGAGACAGCAGATGTTGGAGAGGTTGTGGAGAAAGAGGAACACTACTTCATTGCTGGTGGGATTGCAAGTGGTACAACCACTCTGGAAATCAGTTTGGTGGTTCCTCCGGAAATTGGACATAATTCTACCAGAGGACTCAGCTGTACCACTCCTGGGCATATATCCAGAAGATGCTCCAACATGTAATAAGGACACATGCTCCACCATATTCATAGCAGCCTTATTTATAATAGCCAGAAACTGGAAACAACCCAGAAATCCTTCAACAGAGGAATGGATACAGAAATTGTGGTGCATCTACACAATGGAGTACTACTCAGCTATTAAAAACAATGAATTTATGAAATTCTTAGGGAAATGGATGGATCTAGAGAGTATCATCCTGAGTGAGGTAACCCAATCACAAAAGAACACACATGGTATGCATTCTCTGATAAGTGGTTTATTAGCCCAGAAGTTTGGAATACAGGAAGAACAACCCACAAACCACAAGAAACTCAAGAAGAAGGAAGACCAAAATGTGGACATTTAATTCCTTCTTAAAAGGGGGAACAAAATACCCACAGAAGAGGTTGCAGAGACTAACTATGGAGCAGAGACAAGCCAGCCTAATATAGCTATCTCCTGAGAGGCTCTGATAGTACCTGACTAATACAGATGTAGAGGCTCACAGCCATCCATTGAACTGAGTACAGGGTCCCCAATGAAGGAGTTAGAGAAAGGACCAAAGGAGCTGAAGGGTTTACAGCCCCTTAGGACGAACAACAATATGAACTAACTAGTACCCTCAGAGCTCCCAGGGACTCAACCACCAACCAAGGACTATACATAGTGGGACTGATTGTTCTGGCAGCATGTGTATAGTAGAGGATGGCCAAGTCGGTCATCAATGGGAGGAGAGGCCCTTGGCCCTGTGAAGGTTCAGTGCCCCAATGTAGGGGAATACCAGGGCCAATAAATGGGAGAGGGTGGGGTGGCAAGCATGGGGAGGGGAGAGACAACAGGGCTTTATTCTTGTTGTTTTTGTTCGTTTGTTTTTGGGAGGGGAAACTGGGAAAGGAGAAATCATATGACATGTAAATAAAGAAAATATCTAAGTAAAAAAAAGGAAAAAAGAACAAAAAAAATCACATGACTAGTAAGGAAAAGAGTCTGGATATACAAAGGATGAACTCACAGCCACTGGGTTATGTGGGTTTGAGGAATAATAACTCAAGAAAGTCGCGTGATCATGTTTTGTGGAGTGATAACTTTCAAGACAATTCAGTATTGCTACCAAAATCTACACTGTGTGACAAAACAGAAAATCTAGAGTTGTGTTAAATGATCTTACTATTATATAATTTTGCACTAAAAGAAGCAAATTTCATAAAACAAAACAAACAAATAAACAAAAACTCAGGTGACAGCAGATGCTGGAGAGGTTGTGGAGAAAGAGGAACACTCCCTCATTGCTAGTGGGATTGCAAGCTGGTACAACCACTCTGGAAATCAGTTTGGCAGTTCCTCAGGAAATTGGACATAGTACTACCAGAGGACCCAGCTACACCACTCCTTAGCATATACCCAGAAGATGCTCCAACATGTAATAAGGACACATGCTCCACTATGTTCATAGCAGTCTTATTTATAATAGCCAGAAACTGGAAATAGTGGGTTGGTGGGCAGCGGGAGGGGGGAGGGAACAGGGTTTTTTTTCCTTCTGAAGGGAAATCTGGGAAAGAAGATATCATTTGAATTGAAAGAAAATACCTAATAAAAAAGGCTATCTGAAGAAAGAATAATAATTACTACTGTCTACTGTGTTAGATACAATAGTTATCACAGTTAAATATGATATTACAAGATCTATAATAATTCTATGTATCCACAATTTTGAGCTAAAGGATGCTCAAGCAGCTGGGAAATGTTATTTCTTGGTATTTTTGAAGCTGCTTATAGAGGATATTAACATCTGAATCAGTAGACTGAATATAGAAACTGAGCCTCACCTAGATGATTGGGTCAACTACATTGAAGACCCACAGAAAGCAAAATAACAGAGAAGGTGAATTGGATCTCTCCATATGCTAGATCACATACCTTTTCCTGCTTACAGACATCAGGATACCTGGCTCTTGGACCTTTAAACTCACACCTCTGGTTTCTTTGTTTCTCCAGAATACCCCTTTGGGATCTATGGACAATAGTGGCATAGAATGACCCATGAAGAAGTGTGTTATACTCTCAAAGAACACTTTCAAACTATACTGTCTTAAGCCTTCTAATTCAAACAGGAAGAAATTCAGAGAACATGTGTGAAAATGAATGCTTAGTGTGTGGGAAATAGAAGAATCAGGTCAAACTTACTGATATGTCTCCACTAAGGAGAACTTCTACATTTAATCTTTCAGCATGAGGAATTTAGCATGTTTGTTTGGTTGGTTGACTGAAACACAGACAACTTTCTGTGCTGGAAGAGTATAATCCCATCTATAATGTCCCTTTGAAATTGAAATTTCATCCTCTAGTATTACAGATTCAGGGCAGTATTGCATCATGTCTCTGTGAATATAAAGCATATTGTTTTTCTTTATGATAAATAATAGTAACCATGCATCCTCAGAGATGTTTATAATGATGTTACTCATAATTTTCTCCTCCATATGATTATTGAAAAGCTAATTTAAAAATAAAATGGTGTCTGGTACTGCAATAGTTACAGAACTGTGTGATTTATGGGATTTGTATTTTCAATGGAGTAAGATAGATATCTCTATGAGTTTTTTTTTTATATGACTGCAGAACCTGGGACAGCTGTTGGTTCTGATATTTTATATTATTTATATTATACTATACTATATTATATTATACTACTATTGGTCATATATGGAAAGAAAGACAGATAGACTTATACTACAGTAAGGGCTCCTTCAAGTACACTTCAACATCTCTATGATGCTCTTCAGCGTAAGACAAAGTTTCCCACAAGAGTTACAGCAATTCAAAGGGAGTGTTGGGTTCTTGGGTTGGTATTCAAATACCAAATGAAGATGAGAACAGGAAGTGTCATGGATAGCAGAGCTAAAGCAGCAACTGCAATGGTCTAACCTGTGCAAACATATGCCGCCAGCTAGGTAAGTGCTTTCTCTGGGAGTAGAATAGAAGCGGGGCCTAGTAAACTCTATGTCCATGATTTCATATGTGCAGGTATGCACCATGCACACATATGTCTGGAGGATGTTATAAACAATTTAGCATGTTGAACATGGATTTAGACTGAATGATTAGAAAATCAGAAACAATGGAACTTGGGAAATAGCTATGGATAAACATCCCTAAGTGGAAAAAAATTCAAGTTATCTATGTTTCAAATGACTGCTCAGATAAAGGCAACCTCACCACAGGGGTATTTTCATAAGTAATTGGATAGAATGGCCACTTCTATAGATGACGGTCAACTTCCTTCCCCGATTACAGTTGCCATCAAGCAGTATGTCCATGAACAGAGTGATCAACCATAGTGGCAGGGATGGAGGGTATGCTGCTCTTCCAAAAGTAGACCTGGCTGAGCCTCAAACCTTTCAGGGATATAAAGCAATAATAATGAGCTGCATGCATAGCATTATTCCCCGTGAGAATTAGCTAGTTGCTTAGTTGCTTATAGCAACTTCTTTTATCATAGAAGAGACAGTGTTTTGTGTTTATTGGAATAAGAACTGATTCTAAATATGGATCCACCTTCCCTGAATGCATTGTTTATGCCAAAACTAGAGTCTGTGGACTTACTGAATGCTTTATCTGCTACTATGGTGTTCCATGCAGCATTGCTTCTGACCAAGAACTTACTTTATAGGAAAAAAAAAAACCTGTGGAGATGTGCCAAAGCTCACAGCATTCATGGGGTTACCATATGTGCCACCACTCGAGGCATTTAGCTGACAGACAGTGAAATAGATTTTTGAAGACTCAGTTACAATGCCATATGGGTGGCAACACCTTGAAGGACTGGAGCAAGCTTTTCCAAAAGGCTCCAGGTGGTAGAATCAGCACACTATCTGGGGTGATCTTTCCCTAGCATCTTCTCCCAGGCTCAGGAAGCAAGGGTGGACATAGGAATGGCAGTATCCATGATTTCCACCCTGCCACTAGTTTCCTGTTCCTGGGGTACTTTTATCTGTGTGTATAAAGTTCTTTACTCCAGGAAAAAATGGAGAACTTGAGAATAATTCCTTCAAAGTGAAAGTTAATGCCTTCATCTGGCTGTTGAGGTTCTTTCTTCCCTGTGTAGCAGGCTTAGAAGGCCGTTGTGATGGCTAGACTTGGTTGTCAATTTGACTATATCTGGAATTAACTAAGACACAAATGACTAGGTGGATTCTTGTTCCTAATTAAATCATTTGAAATGGGAAGAACCACTTCCAATCTGGATCTTTGAGGTGGGAAGATTCACCTCTAATCTGGGTCTCGCCTTCTGCTGGCAGTCTATATAAAGGACATGGTAGGAGGAAGTTTTCACTCTTTGCCTGATTTCTCTTACTCTTTCTAGGAAGTTAATTTCTACACAAGCATTTGAGTCTACTTCTTTGGAATTCTAGCTTATACTGAAGTTCCTTAGAGACATTTGGCTTTGTGGACCAAAAAAAAACTACTGGATTCTTGGAACTTGCATTGATAGACAGCCATTGTTGGACAAGGTGAACCACAGCCTGCACACACACACACACACACACACAGAAGTGTGAGTGTGTTATTTATAGGTGTATATGTATGTATACATTACATATGTATATATATGTACATATATAGATTGTGTATATACATATATACACATACATATACATATGCATATATAGAGAGGAGAACTTATACTTTCTAGAGAAACAAAACAGGTGTCTATATGTGCATATAAATATACATATGCAGACATACATACATATACATGTATATATGCATATACTGGTATACATACACATACACAAAGCTCTGCTCCTCTAGAGACTATAAATTTTGTTCCTCCAGTGACTATAAGTTATGTTCTTCTAGATAATATTGAACAGTACAGCAGTCACAGTGTTACTGGGGTGATTGATCCTTACCATCAAGCTGAAGTTAGACTGCTATCTCATAAAGGCTACATATATATATATATATATATATATATATATATATATATATATAT
>JADRCD010227840.1:0-32966 GCA_019843815.1 Montemys delectorum
AGACAGGGTTTCTCTGTATAGCCCTGGCTGTCCTGGAACTCACTCTGTAGACCAGGCTGGCCTCGAACTCTGCCTGCCTCTGCCTCCCAAGTGCTGGGATTAAAGGTGTGCATCATCACTGCCCGGCTGCTGCCAGCCATTTTTATGCCTCTTTAAAAATTGATTTCAGGGGGCTGGAGAGATGGCTCAGCAGTTAAAAGTACCGACTGCTCTTCCAGAGGTCCTGAGTTCAATTCCCAGCAACCACATGGTGGCTCACAACCATCTTCTGGTGTGTCAGTGTACTCATATAAATAAAAATAAATAAATAAATAAATAAATCTAAAAAAAAAATACTGATTTTAGGCTAGGCAGTGGTGGTGCATGCCCTTGATCCCAGCACTTAGGAGGCAGAGGCAGGTAGATTTCTGAGTTCAAGGCCAGCCTGGTCTACAGAGTGAATTCCAGGACAGTGAGGGCTATACAGAGAAATCCTGTCTTGAAAAAGAGAAAAACAAAAAACTAATTTAAAACACAGGGTGTCATAACTGAAATTTATTTTAAATTTCACTTTTCCTCCCTTTCATATTGTCCCTGAGTTTTATCTTTCAACTAGACATGGGAATTTGTGCCTCCTCTCCATAGGATGCAGAAGGAAGAACACCTGTCCATGTGGCCATCAGCAACCAGCACAGTGTCATCATTCAGCTGTTGATCTCTCACCCCAACATTGAGTTGGGTGTACGGGACAGACAAGGGCTGACCCCTTTTGCCTGCGCCATGACTTACAAGAACAATAAGGCAGCTGAGGCCATTCTAAAACGAGAGTCTGGGGCTGCTGAGCAGGTCAGTGTCCAGCCCCCACCATTCACCCCAGCAGAACTTATATTGCCACTAACTAAACAGTTCTTTTCTACACAAAGATACTTGTTTTGAAATTAAACTCCCCTTTTCTGAACATTTAACTGTTCCAGTGTCCTGTGTCTGCTGGCTGGGGTGTGACTATGTTCTCCTGTATTTCAGCCACTTGGCAATAGATGGATGTGTTGGAAAGGGAGCTCAAATGAGGGCTTAGTATTAGAATTCTGTGGGTGTGTAGCTGGGCTCACTCTGTGCATTTGCTGGATGCTTTAATACTTTAATAATGAATGTTTACAAAATATTAAAACTGAATTCAAGGTAGTTGTGATATTGGGTGACTTTCTGAGTGTTTTGAGGTGTTTTTACTTAGCACATTAATTTTCCTTGTTATTTGCCATTGCTATATCATCTGCTAAGTCCCAGTTGCAACTTGTTTATCTACAATAGTTTGTGGGAAATGAGGGTAATGACTGGTGTGTGGTAAAAGCTGGAATAGGTTTATCAAGTCAGTCCCACAGAAACCTGATTCCAGCTCGCTTAAAGGATGTTGCCAAGATTTCCAAGTAGCCATTTATGGATAAAATGAGATGTGGGGCCTGCATAAAATACAGTCCTGGCATGACGATAACTGCTTGCTAGCGCAGGCTTTGGTACCTCACCTTTCTTTATCATTTTCCTAATTGTTAAAGTTGCCCGCACACAGACTGAGTGTGAGATAGTCATGAATGGGGACAGACCTCTCACATTTCTCCATCTGTTATGACACTGGTACTACTGATCTGAGTCCTCTGCAGATTTTACTTACCCCAGCTCACAATACACATGGAGGGGGTGCTGACGGTAATGCAGAGTGTGGAGTGTGTTGTCCTCTCTTGAGCACTGGTACTAGTGAACATTGGTTCCTGTAACTACAACCCATGCTTGGGCTTGACTTGAGGAATCTTCTGGCTACTTGATGTTTGTCTGGCATACTGCTGGCTGCCTCTCATTGTGTGTTACTTAAGAAGATTTCTAGGGGCTGGCGAGATGGTTCAGTGGGTAAGAGCACTAACTGCTCTTCCAAAGGTCCTGAGTTCGGATCCCAGCAACCACATGGTGACTCACAAGCACCTGTAATGAGATCTGACACCCTCTTCTGGTGCATCTGAAGACAGCTACAATGAATTACGCTAGAGGGAGCAGAGCGGAGAGCAACCACACACATGATGGCTCACGGCCATCTGTATAGCTACAATGTACTCATGCACATGAAATAATAAATAAATCCTTAAAAAAAAAAAAAAAGAAGATTTCTAAAGCCTGTTTGGCTGCTCAAGGATCAAGATGGGTATCTAGTTTACTCAAAGCAGAGGCCTTGCAACTTACTTGTCACATTCACTTCTTCCTGAGCAGCCTGCCACTCAAGTGCCTTCCTCTGTCTCTTACTTAGTCCCTTCTTGGCTTTCCATGTCTGGTTCCTATTGTAGGAGGGTCCAGGGCAGCAGCTCCCTTCTAACTACATTCATGTGTGCATGTGGTTGTGTTAGAGCTCTGGGCCTGAGGAAGGATGCTTTCTGACCTTCCCAGCAGTCAGTTCAGCTTGTGGGCATGCAGAAGGATCCCATTCTTTAAGGGGAACTGGCTAATAGTGTAATTCTTTCTTGTTTGTTGCTGTAGGTAGATAATAAAGGTCGGAATTTTCTTCATGTGGCAGTTCAGAACTCTGACATTGAAAGTGTCTTGTTCCTGATCAGTGTCCAGGCCAATGTGAACTCCAGAGTCCAAGATGCTTCCAAGTTGACCCCTCTGCACCTTGCTGTTCAGGCAGGCTCAGAGATCATTGTCCGAAATCTGGTAAGCCTCAAGGAAGCATAAGAAGCCAAGTGTGTTTTAGGGTGTGTGCAGAAGTTGTCCTTCAAGCTGTTGTGAATGAAAGGCATGAATATGGGAACTAAAGCTGTTCACCCAGCAAGACAGATGTGTCAACACGTTGCAAGTCCCAGGTGTCCTGATGGACGTGCTGGCAGTAAGATAGTGTCAGGCCTTGAGAGCCAAGGAGGATTTAATAGACAACAGAAAGAGACTGGAGGTTAGCTGTGTTGCCTGCCTGCCACCAAGAACTCAGTTGAGACCATCCCTCCTTCCTCCTTCCCCTCCCTCCCTTTCCATCTGATTTTTCCTACCTAGCTGACCTGGAACTCTATGCAGATTAAACTGGCCTCAGAATAACAGACATCAACCTTCCTCTGCCTTCCTCCTCCCAAGTTCCACCATGCCCACATTAGCTGAGACTTAAGTGAACCATCTCTTGATTCTCCAGAAAGAAAATTTTGTTTACAATAAAGAATAAGTTAGAATCCCCCTAGGGTCTTAGATAGTAACTCATGCAATTAGAATTGAGCTTAAGTCAAAAGCCAGACTTTCCAGCATAATATTATGTTAGAAAGGGAACAAACCCAGTTAAGAAAGGGTGTGGTGATTGGGCATGGTGTATGTCAGTATTTTAGATAGGAGGAGTTTATTTGAAATTTGAGAATTATAAGCATTATGGACATTCTTGCATAGTACAGTGAATATCATTGTATTACTTTGCAATGATAATATACTAAAGTCTTAGAATTCCTGTGTCCCAAGGAATAGCCATTGAACATAATGGTAGATAATTTGCCTTTTGCACAGGTTTTGCTGTGTTTGCCTCAGTAGGAAGATGTGCAAGATACTCATGCACTCTCTCTTCTGCCAGGAGGGTAGATTATTAGTCTCTGCAGATAAGAGACTAGGCTATAGACTTGGCCTACTAATGGGGCCTTAAGTTATGGGAGAGGCTGATTGAGTAATCAACTTGAACAGCTTCTTGCAGGAGCCAAGGTGAATGAATTAACCAAGCATCGTCAGACTGCTCTCCATCTTGCTGCACAGCAGGACCTGCCCACCATCTGCTCCGTCCTCCTAGAAAATGGAGTGGACTTCGCTGCTGTGGATGAGAATGGAAATAATGGTAATTCCTAGGCAACCCCTTATGTGTAGTGTTGTGTGCTCTACACTGGAGAGTGCTACACCACCCTCAGGAAGGTTGGCTTCTATGGGAGCAGAGCTCTACAGAGACAGCACCCAGCACACCCATCTTGCCACTGAGCAGCTTCCCAACTTGATTGCAACCATGGTAGTCTAAAGTGTTTGGATTTTTAACTACATTTTCAAAAGGATTTTATTTTAAAATTACTTTAAATTAGGTGAAGGGGAATGTCACTTGAGTCCAAGTGTCCTCAGAGGCCATGGCATTAGATTCCCCTGGAATTGGAGTGAGTTGCCTGACTTTGTGCTAGGAATTGGACTAAGCATCTTATAGAAGCTTATAGAGCTTCTGAACAATCTCTATAGCCCAGTGATTATTTCTTTTTTTATATGTGTTTCTACAGGACAATTTATAGGAGTTATATCTTTTATACATGTGGGTCCTGGGGATTTAATTTAGGTCTTTAGGTTTCGTGGCAAGTCCCTTTACCCACTGATCCATGTCGTGTGTGTGTGTGTGTGTGTGTGTATGATGTCTGAGCCACAAGCATGGGGAAGGTGGGGGAGGGGAGAGCATAAGAGTGAGCAAGAGCAAGTGCTAGTTGGTAATGGAGGACAGTGATACATGTCCTCCAGCAAGGCCACACCTCCTAACCCTTCCCCAAAAGTTGTACCAACTGGAGATCAAACTTTCAAATATTTGATCCTATGGGGGTCATTCTTAGTCATACCACCACATCGAGAGACAAAGCAAACACAGAGATAGAGGTAGCTTTCTGTTAAGCTATTAAATCTCATCTTTGAAACCACCAGTATAGAAAGCAAGGCTCGTGAGATTGCATTGATGACTCATGGTGGGGAGGAGAGGCGATATGAAAGGATAGTTCTGGGGCTGGCGAGATGGCTCAGTGGGTAAGAGCACTGACTGCTCTTGTGAAGGTCCTGAGTTCGGATCCCAGCAACCACATGGTGGCTCACAACCACCCATAATGAGATCTTGACATCCTCTTCTGGTGCGTCAGGGCCGGAGCAAGCAGGGCCGGCAGAGGTCCTCTGAGTTCAATTCCCAGCAGCCACACACATGATGGCTCACGGCCATCTGTACAGCTACAGTGTACTCATACACATAAAATAAATAAAATAAATCTTAAAAAAAAAAAAAGAAAGGATAGTTCTGTACTTGGCTCTCAGTTCTCTGACTGAGTACATTTAGATGGGGTGGAGAAGAAGAGATGGATTTTTCTGTCTGTGCTTCGGGACTTGTACAGTAAGAGAATTTTCTCCCCAGCTCTTCATCTTGCGGTCATGCATGGTCGACTCAACAATATACGAGCTCTTCTGACAGAGTGTACAGTGGATGCTGAAGCCTTCAATCTGAGGTGAGTGTGGCTGGCTGGTCCCAAGCACAGAGCAGGGTCTCTGTGACCTAGCCCATTGCCTCCCTGAGCCCAAGGTACACCTCAGCAGCTTTTAGTTCCGTGGTAATTTTAATTTTATAATAAATATTATATGTCCTTTAGATTTAGTTAAGATCACAGAGTTCAGAAAATTCCTTCTTTTGTGTGGCAGATCTGACAGATACATGTCTAACCTTTGCAACTCATTTCATCAGAGGCCAGTCACCACTACACATTCTGGGACAGTATGGCAAAGAAAATGCAGCAGCCATCTTTGATCTCTTCTTAGAGTGTATGCCTGAGTATCCTCTGGACAAACCAGATGCAGAAGGCAACACAGGTATGTGAATAAGGTATCCGACTCTCAGTATCTGTCCCAGAGCCCTACCATAGAATTTGGTTTCTGACATCTAAAGCGCTTCAGTATCCAGGACCACATCCCTGTGACATTGGAACCCTTCCATGTTCCCATTTCGGTAGAGATAAGATGTAACCAAGATTCGGGAGGCTCTAGGAAATGTGCTTCAGTTACTGTAACATGCTTGAAAGAAGTGGCAAGTTCTATCCAGGTGTCTTCTTGAGAAGAGCAATATGCAGGCCTCTCCAGGAGCTCACTTTGATGGGATTTGACATAATTTTATTAGTAGGTTACTTAAGGAACATCATTGCCCTGGTTGTAGCATAAGAGGCAGGTAGGAAAAGACTTGTATCCAGTTTCAAGTGTCTCATTGTGTTACATTTTAGTAAGGTGGCTGGCCTCCTTACCTATGTCCTCATTTGATAATGGAGTTCAAAGCCCCAAAATTTAATGAAGTATCTGGTAAGAAGCAGTCAAGGGAACTGCTGCTAGTTGTAACTTTGTAGAGAAGAATAGAATAGCTAGGTCAGAACCTGGCTTCCTGCTGAGCCAGCACTTCAGACAGAAAGAGGCTTCTTAGGGTAGAAGAACATTCTGGAACATTTCTATACTGATTTTTATTTCCCTGTATGTACTGAAATCTCAGGTCTTTTACATGTAGACTGCAGAGAGCTTTGTCTTTATTGTAAAAGCTGTGATTTTTGACTCGGGAAGCAGCTGAGAAGTGGTTTTCCCTGTGTTCCCTACTCAGGTGGGAAAGTGTGTGCAGTGTTAATACCATCTGGCTTCTGACTGGGCCCTTTTTTTGGAAAACATTGCAGATTGTCCCCTGGAGTTCTCACAAGTGCTTTGGTAGTCTATGTCTACCAAATGCCCTGCCAATGTTCTGCTCTACCCATCCTTTGGCAGTAGCCAGCTAGGGCTGGTGGGAAGCAGCCTGATGTGTGATTTTGTTTTCTAGTGCTGCTCTTAGCATACATGAAAGGGAATGCCAACTTGTGCCGTGCCATCGTTCGATCTGGGGTTCGCCTTGGGGTGAATAATAACCAAGGAGTCAACATTTTCAACTACCAGGTTGCCACTAAGCAGCTTCTGTTTAGATTACTAGGTAAGTGGCATGCTTGCTGTACCTCCTCTGCAAGCATAGTTTTGTTTTGGTTTGGTTTGGTTTAGTTTTGGTTTTTTCGAGACAGGGTTTCTCTGCATAGCCCTGGCTGTCCTGGAACTCACTCTGTAGACCAGGCTGGCCTCGAACTCAGAAATCTGCCTGCCTCTGCCTCCCAAGTGCTGGGATTAAAGGCGTGCGCCACCACTGCCTGGCTCTATTTAATACTTTTTAAAGACATATTTGTATGAATGTTTTGCCTGCATGGGTCTATGTGGACTGTATGCATGCTTAGTGCCTGTAGAGGTCAGAAGGAGGCATCAGAAATACAGTTTGTCAAGTGTTCATTTAAAATTGTTTAGAGGGCGAGCAAGATGGTGCAATAGGTAAAGTGCTTGCTGCATAAGCCTGGTGACTGAGCTCTGCCCACGTAAAGGGGGGAGGGAACTGATTCCACAGAGCTGTCCTCTGATTGCCACACACACACCGTGGCACACTGCTTTATCCTTAAAGATTTTGTTAAACAGCATAGAGAGATGACTTAGTGCTGGCTGCTCCTTGAGGATCCACTTCCCTTTCCCACATCTACGTAGTAGCTCACAGCCATTTATAATTCCAGTGTCAAAGGATATGACGCTCCTCTTCGGCCATCCTTTATGTATGTATGTGGTACAAAGACATACATGCAGATAGAATACCCATAAATATAAAAATAAAATGAAAGAAAAGGTTTTTTTGGAGGAAAAAAATACATTTATTTTTAAAAGATTTTTAAATGTATGTGAACTTGTGTACTTGTGTGAGTTTATATGCATCTCTTTCTGCAGGTGCCCTTAGAGACCAGAGGGGTACTCCTTGGGATTGAAGTCCTTAACCACTGAGTCATCTCTCTAGCCCTGCTAATAAAAAAAGTGTGCGTGCGTGTGTGCGCGTGCGCGCACTTTTTTTTTTCAGAAAGCTTTGTACTGTTGATAAGTACTTTTTTTTTTTTTTTTTTTTTTGGTTTTTCAGAGACAGGGTTTCTCTGTGTAGCCCTGGCTGTCCTGGAACTCACTCTGTAGACCAAGCTGGCCTCAAACTCAGAAATCCACCTGCCTCTGCCTCCCAAGTGCTGGGATTAAAGGCGTGTGCCACCACTGGTTTTCCCTACGCTATATACTTGGTCAATCTTTTCAGCACTCAGCAGGCAGGTGCCAGTGGCAGTGCTGCTTCCGTGTGACCAACTCACTTGGCAGTCCTCCCTGTGCAGTCACAGCTCTCTCCCCGGGACACTTGCCTACTGAGGAAGTGCTGCGGCTTGAAGAACTCTCTATCTGTCAGAGTCACTCCAGAAATCTGGGAATCCCTGTGTCTCTTTGTTGTTCAAACAACCCCCAAATCCATACATTGTTCCTCCTCGTTTCCTTTGTTTTGGTTCCCTCTGCTGTGCTGCCAGCCCTTCAGCCTTACCAGGTTTTCTGTGGCTTGGTCTCTGCTGTCCTCACCGTATGCTGCCCTTTCCTGCTGAGCCGCACCTCCAGCTGGGTTTCCTTTTTGCTCCAGCCTGCCTGGCAAGTGCTTATTCTCCAGGCTCCTCTATGACGGTGTTCCTGACCAGTTGGAATGTCACACCCTTCCCAAAATCTAATGCAGCCTGCTGCTTCATGTCCTACTCCTGGAGTCTGGTCTAATCAACATATCAGTTTAACAAGCAGTCTTTGGTATATTACAGATATGCTCTCCAAGGAGCCTCCATGGTGTGACGGCTCCAACTGCTATGAATGTACTGCCAAGTTTGGAGTCACAACTCGGAAACATCACTGGTAAGACCCCACTGTCATGTGCAGAGGAGTAGGGACTTCAACTGATGTCATTACGTCCATACTTGCCCACGATGAGCCATGAACCCTTCAGAGCCTTAGCCTTCTGGGGAGAAATGTGAGGAGGTTATAGAACTAACTGAGCAGGATCCCAGTATGAAGAGGGAGGAGAGAGAGAAGGAGCACTCAGACTTGTCACTTTTCTGGGGGATAAGGTTTATCACTGCCTCACAGGGTGCCCAGGACTAAACAGCATCTGTGCTTAACTTCTTCATGTTTGCTTTAGCTTAGCTACTCACTAGTATTTTGTTAAGAACTAAAAATTATGCATGAATTGGTGTGACTTGGCTGGTAGTTGGCAGAGTTGGCCACAGATGCCAGAGACTGGGCTGACCAGTTAGAACCAGTCTGCTTTTCAGTGCTTCTCATATTTCTTTCTTTGCCTCCACAGTCGTCACTGTGGCCGTCTTCTTTGCCATAAATGCTCGACCAAGGAGATCCCTATTATAAAGTTTGACCTGAACAAGCCTGTGCGGGTTTGCAACATTTGCTTTGATGTACTGACTCTGGGTGGAGTCTCTTAGTGAGGCCCCAGGAGGATCCAGACCTGCATCCCCTGGCATCTCCCCAGCAGCTGCTCTACTCACCAGCCTGCCTCCTACCCAGAGCAAGAGCTGGCAGTTGTCTTCCTGCGGCAGAAGACCATATCGTGATCCTTGATCGTTTCAAGTGATTTTATATGACTGTCAGTGTGTCAGACTATGGTCTATTGCACTAGATGTCTCACTGGTTGGACCAAGCCAGTTTAGCCTGCGTGTCAAATGTGATAGGAATCAGCTAGCAGCACACAAGGACACTTGGAGACAATGGTCCCTTCTGGTAACGTAGCGTCCATCTCAGAGAATTCACAAAGTCTTCCTGCCTGGGCTGACTTAGAGGCAGAGCCTGATAGAGTAGAGAGCAGCTGCTAGATGAGAGCTGGTTACTCTAGGGTGGTGGCTACTCTAAGTGGCTATGGCTTCTAATGCACAGTGTTTTCATAAAGATAATAGGAACCTCTTGCCCTCAAGTCTTTTCTTTCTTTAAGCTAAGCTGTATTTTTAGTGAGCTGCCCTTTTAAAAAGGTGAAATCTTTCTAACAGGGTTCAAAGATGAGAGCTGAAAAATTGTGGCCTTAACAACTGAAAGCTTTACCAATGTTGCTGCTGCTGGGTGCCAGAATGCCTGTGGTAGCTTGACACCCAGCAGCCGTCTCATCCTCTCGTCTTGCTGCGTCCTGTCTGTGGAGTCCTCAGTCGCTGCCACTTGAGTGGTGGAAGAAATGCACTTTGACTGTGCTGCACTTTTTCTAGAGCTGTATCATTGGTGAATCCAATTCAGAAATCCATGTTCAAGAATGCCATCACATACTCTTCTATCCGTGGTTCTGATGGCCAGCTTGGACTGGACCTCAGCACACACTAATCTTAAAGGGAAAACTGCCAAGAAGGAAGAAATTCATACTGATGAGAAAGGAGATGGCTGTGACTTTCGTCCAGGTCCTCTCTCCCTGACACATCCTTCCTGCTCAAACCTTGCCTTGCATGCTGAGTGCTAGTGGTACCAGTTCTGGGTAGCACTGTGCCTCATCAGAGCCAAGTAGCCCAAGGCCCTGGCCAACTATGAACAGCCTGTTTTAGAAATGTGGCTGAAATGACAAGCAGGGCCCCGAAGCATAGGTCTTTGGTCCCTCCTGCTACCCATCCTACCCCTAGGATGCGGGCCTCTTTCTTTTTAAAGTTTGGCCAGTGTTTTGGGTTGTCTCTGTTTGGGAATTTTAATTTTTTTTTATTTTATTATATTGCACACTGAAAGAGAAACTTATACCACTGTTTTTTGTTTTTAAGAAACAAAAATACAACTGCTCTGAGACTCTGAGATGAACAGTATCTGGTCATAGAGATTAATTGTCAATCACTCGCACTGATGTTTTGAGGCATTTGATAACCCTACGTTACTTGCATTAATGGAGTATGGGTGTATGAATAAAAGGGACTTCTTTTGGCATCACTTTCTTTCTTGGATAGTGGTATGTTCTCTGTTGCTGTAGAGTTAGATATCTTACTGCCTAAATATGTATAAAATGTGCTGCGAAGCCAGTGTGCTACTTCCTAAAAATACTTGTGTGATTTATATGTATGCTTTTTATGTTAACATTAGCCTGTACACAGTGTTTAAAAGGAAGAGTTACTTGGAGGAGTGCCATTGCCCCCAGCCTGCGATTTACTTCATACAGAATTTTTATGGAAACATTTAGTCAGTCTTGGCCAACAACTACAGGAAGCATGTAGTCAGTTTCCAATTTTTGTTGCCTAAGAAGGGCCACAGAGATCTAGCGTTAACACCACGATTCGTTAATGGGGAAGGTAGTAATGGTTGGGTTATGAACCAAGGTGGTTGGTGCACATACACCTGTCCTTTGTTTATTGTGGAGAGGAGGAAACAGGGAATCGGGATGAAGCTGATCCTTCTGTCTTTGCCGTACTGCACCAGTTTGAGTAACAGTCTTGCCATAACTGTTCTTACAGTCTCAAGATCATGCCTAAACCATATGTAGGTTCAAGTTTCTGTCCCTTCAGAGGTCAGTGCAGTGATCAGTGGTGGCTGAGAGGGGCTGTGTGACTGGGCATTGGTAGCCATGCTATAGATGTGGCTCAGGCATTCTTCCACAGCCCCAGTCCCCCTGACCATGCCATGCTCACTGTGCTGCCTTCCCGCTGTACACTGCCCTGGCCAGGACCAGACTTACTGTGTGTCTCTCCTGTGCTCTCTCTATGCCGACCAGGCTTCACCGTCAAATTGCTTAGCTATTCCTGTTCAGTCTTAGTCAGTACCTTAAGAACTAGCAGCAGAACTTCATTTATTCATGTAAAAAGTTGTCAGTTCTGAATGAGCCAATCGGGAAGAATCAGCTTTACTGAAATACAGTTGTTGCATCAGTCAACACTGCTGTGCTCAGCTAGCTTTCTAACTGCCTCCTGTTCACCATGACTCTGCTGCACAGTGTGTCATTAAGGTTCTTCTGTTTGCTTTTTAAAAACAGGTACAGACCATGTGCTTAAACTAGTTTGCTGTGATCCTCTAACACAGCAGTGTCCCACAAGCTTAAGTGCCTACACTGAGGACTCCCTTGTTTCCAGTTGTCTTTTCATTGGTGTCTCACTCAGTGATGTGTTGTTAGAACATGAGTTTTGGGCCTATTCCACCCCAATAGCCATTTCAGTCCAGGCTGAATATCAGACTGCTCAGTTCATCTGCCATATTCTCTCCAAGGAGTGGGGTCCACATGATGTTTTTGTCCTCTACCTCAGAGCCATGAGTTGTTTCAGCGTCCTCCCTCTCCTTGAATGGGTCTTTCATGAAGTGGGGTGTGTGGGGTTTCCCCACCCTGCCCGATTTGTGCCCATCTCCCATACTGAACCGTTCCTGCACTAGTCTTGTTTGCAGGCAAGGGGTGGAGGACAGGCCTCCATCTAGGATCTCCTCACCTGGAGAAAAAAAAAAAAGTGGCTGAACTACCGAATGCTTAGAGAGGAGAGGAAACAACAACAGCATGTAAATGTCTGTCTCCCTCACAGACATGGCTTCCCTAGGGATCAGCCCCTAGAGCCACCTGAAGCTCCAGAGCTCCCCTGCCAGCCCAGCAGAGGAAGCAGCTCAGCAAAGGCTTCTGAGCGATGCTCACTGTACAGAAGTGATTAGTGAAAAACTGAGTGTGTGACCAGTTAACTCAATATAGACTTCCCAGATGTCATAGATGCCTTAAAGACTTTCTCTGGAGGATCATTGCCTCTTGCATGGAATAAATAATGTATTAACTCTTACAACTGACAACATTGGTTTTCTACAGTGAGGGAGTCTGGGGACTACTGGACTTACTGACTTGCCAATTTGGCAGCTGTGTGGAACTGGGCGTTCCATGACATCCTTATGGTACCAAGGACAAGGCAGCAGCAGCTGGGCCAAAACTGCAGGCACATGTTTGGATAGACCACTTTGGCTCTCAAACTACTCTGGTGGTGCTCAGTGTGGGAATGACAACATCAGCTGGGACCATGGCGCTTAGCAGCATTGTTTCTTTGGAGTCTGTGTAATGGAATGTATTTTTCAAATATTGATATTTTGATTTTCTGTAATAATTCCTTACAATAAAAATGAGGTAAAATTGTGAATTTAAAGCGTAAACTTTAATTAAAGATATTTATAGCTACTTCTAAGCCAGAAGTACCAGTAAACATTAAAAAACAATTTCTAAAAATTAATAATGTGAGGGCTAGAGAGTTGGCTGAGTGGCTAAGAGTAAATGTTACAGAGGACCTGGCTTCCATTCTCAGCACTCACATGGATGCTCACAACCTCCTCAGGCACCAGGCATACAAGTAATACACAGATGGACATGTAGGCAAAATACTCATACCCATAAAATAATAAAAACAAATCTGAAAAAATATATTTAAAATTAGTTTGTGAACAACTACCCTCAACATTTCCTATTCTAGCATTTCATGTGACACATATTGATAGCCGTCACAAGCGTTTTGTGCAGAGTGAGCCAGCTGTTGCATTCCTGCCTCTCCGGGGCAAGCTTTATTGTGACACATGTGACTGCTGATGCAAAATCAGTTGCCTGATACCATGGAAGTTGTCCAAAGAATCCTAGACTCCTCCTTTATTCCATTAATTCAAAGCAACTCTTAAGTATTCACCATGATATGCTCCCTACAGGCCAAGATTTAAAAGGGTGGGGGCAGGGGCTGATGGCACTGTGGGCTTCAGATGATATCAGGGAAGGTTTAGGAGTCTGTAGATTAAAATCTGGTTCATAAAGTCCTCAAGTCTAGTACCAAAAATGAAAATCTAGTGAGTGAACCTTCAGAATACTTACTTGGACTAATGTGTTCTTTTTCTACCACTCTTATAACTGCCCCTAATACAGGCAACTAGCTTTAGTGATCTAACTCATTCTGTATGGCCTTCTTAGGACCTTGGATGGTCCCACCCCCCTTAATCCTAGCACTCAGGAACCAGGTGCAGGGCTGGATAGAATTCAGAACAAGGTCCTTGATCAGCTCATTGAGTTCTGCCCGGATATGGCAATGAATCAGTCCAGTGTGAGACTGATGGATCCATGGTTCAGGCCCACAATGGTAGATGCTTTTGGGGGGGTGGGGCACAGGGTCCCACTATAGCCCTGGATGGCCTGGAACTTGCTATGTAGTCTCAAATTCAAGGATCTGCCTTGTCTGCCTCCCGAGTGCTAGGATTAAAGGGTTGCACCACCATGCCCACGATAGTTGAACACCAAGTGAAGAGCTGGGCATAAGTTGAAATCAACTCTGCGGGCCTATGGATGATGAAGATACCCAGGCTGGAGAGGGCTGCAGAGATGGCTCAGCGGGTAAGAGTACTGACTGTTCTTCCAGAGGTTCAATTCCCAGCAACCACATGGCTGTTTATAACTGTAACTCCAGTTCCAGGGCTTCTGACATCCTCACACAGACATACATGTAGGCAAAACACCAATATACATTAAATAAAAATAAAAAATAGACAGGAGACTAATGGAGGGAGGGAAATATTTTCCTGGCAGAAGGAAGGGTTTCTGTGGAAACACCGTAGGGACTACAGAAACTGGAAAGCAGGGCACTTGGGGAGGGAAGAGATGCCAGAGCAAAGCCAGGTAGGCAATGTAGAGGACCCCTCTGCCAGTGCTGCATGTGATCCTCAAAGATGTGGGGAGCCCCTGGGAGGTTTAGAGAGGACGAGCTAGCAGCAGGACATGCAGGTACACACTGGCCTGCCAGGAGTTCTGAGCACCTGCTAGACTTTTTCCTGGGCAGGGTGTGGATGGCAGCACTGGTAATGCTGAGATCAAGTTGGGAGGAAAGGGGGCCTGTCACCTTACACTCCAGGTAGTAGGTCACCACTGAGGGGAACCAGCAGGGGCTCGGCGGAGCAGAGACTACAGAGCAATGCTGCTAGCTGGCTTGCTCAGCTGCCGCCGCCTTCTTCCTGTTTAGAGACAATCTCGCTATGTATTCCTGGCTGTCCTAGAACTCGATCTGTAGAACAGATTGGTCTCAATGTTGGAGATCCTCTTGTCTCTCCATCCCAGTGCTGGCTTCAGCTACCTCTCTTGTACAGCCAGGCCTACCTGTAAAAGTAACCTGTAAAAGTCTCTGAGGCCCATTGCCTCAGTCTGCTGACCGAGCCCTAGACGTTTGCCGCCTCCACGCAACCTTATGTAGGCCTAGAATGTTTGCAGCCTTCGAGACTTGCTGCTGAATAAACTCACCCCACTTTCTAGTTCTTTCTGATCTCTGGCTGGCTGGTTCATTCAGTCATTCTGGCTCAAACTTCTCTCCAAGCTGAGTTACTCAATTTGACTTCTCTCTTTCAGTCTTGCCTGAACTGCCTCTGCTTGGCCCCATATTAACTTTGCCAATATGTTCTAATCATCTGGCTCCTTCTCATTCTCTGCCTTGATCTGTCGTCAGCTGTGCCTTGCTTGTTCTCTCTCTGCTTTCTGCAACCTGTCTCTGTACAACTGTCCCAGTGAAACTGTTTCCTCGCTCTCTCTCCACACTGCTCCCTTAAGTGGCTTCCCTTTCCTCTCTTGTGAGAGTTAGGCATATCCTATTGTCAAATCATTCTCTGATTGATCACTTTGTCTACCACTCAATTAGACATCACTTTTAAATATGGGTGCTTCCTTCTACAAATTAATTTTACCTTCATTATTTGAGATTAAAGGTGTGTCCTAAGGGCCTGTCTGTATCCCAGCCAGAGGGACTAGAGGTGTGCTAAGAGCTGAGCCATACCACAACTAGAAACACAATGTCAAGGTTCACAGTGTGATCAAATATCCTGCAACACACACCAGCTCAGGGGTGACACAGCCCACAGTGGCTGTGTCTCACCTTCTATTAGCAATTAAAGAAAACACCAAGTCTCCATGTATACACAGAGGGACCATAAAGGGACCAGGCATGGTGCTTCACACTTTTAATCTCAGTAGAAAGCAGAGGCAAGCGGAATCTCTGAGTTCGAGGCCAACTTGATCTACACAATAAATTCAAGGGAAGCCAGAGCTACATAACTAAATCCTGTTTTGATTTTTTAAGAAGAATGAAAGAAGGAACTCTGTCAGCCCAGTGGCTCTGGTTGCCTCTGGTCTGTCCAGGCCGGCCGGTGCCCTGAGCAGAGCTTGAGTGCAAACTCTGCAGCCAGTCCTACAACACCCAGAGGAAGCTCCACTCCTAGATGCTCTAACAAGCCCAGGGTCACAGGATCCCAGAATCACAGGATCCCAGAGACAGCTTGACTCTGAGGAGTTCTGACAACAATCAGGATCACAGGAAGGACAGGCTCAGTCAGATTTAGCAAGGGTAGGTAGCACTTAAGATAACCAGATGATGCAGGGCAAGCGTAAGAAGATAAGCAACACAAACCAAGGTTACTTGGCATCATCAGAATCCAATACTCCCACCATAGCAAGTCCTGGACACACCTTTACACCGGAAAAGCAAGATTCAGATATAAAATCACTTCTCATGGTGATGATACAGGACTTTAAGAAAGACATAAATAGCACCCTCAAAGAAATACAGGAGAACACAGGTAAACAGCTAGAAGCCCTTCAAGAGGAAACACAAAAATCCTTAAAGAACTACAGGAAAACACAAACAGGTGAAGGAAATGAGCAAAACCATCCAGAATCTAAAAATGAAAATAGAAAACAATAAAGGAATCAGGAAGAGAGACAACCCTGGAGATAGAAAACCTAGGAAAGAGATCAGGAGTCATAGATGTAAGCATCACCAACAGAATACAAGAGATAGAAGAGAGAATCTCAGGGGCTGAAGATACCATAGAAAACATTGACACAACAGTCAAAGAAAATGCAAAAAAGCAAAAAGCTCCTAATCCAGAACATCTAGGAAACCCAGGATGCAAAGAGAAGACCAAACCTAAGGATAATAGGTATAGAAGAGAGTAAAGACTCCCAAGGTAATGGGCCAGTAAATATCTTCAACAAAATTATAGAAGAAAACTTCCCTAGCCTAAAGAAAGAGATGCCCATGAACATACAAGAAGCCTACAGAACTCCAAATAGACTGGACCAGAAAAGAAATTCCTCCCGTCACATAATAATAAAAACACCAAATGCACTAAATAAAGAAAGAATTTTAAAAGCAGTAAGGGAAAAAGGTCAAGTAACATATAAAGGCAGGACTATTAGAATTACACCAGACTTCTCACCAGAGACTATGAAAGCTAGAAGATCCGGGGCAGATGTCATACAGACCCTACAAGAACACAAATGCCAGCCCAGGCTACTATACCCAGAAAAACTCTCAATTACCATAGATGGAGAAAACAAGATATTCCATGACAAAACCAAATTTACACATTATCTTTCCACAAATCCAGCCCTATAAAGGATAATAGATGGAAAACATCAATATAAGGAGCAAAACTACAGCCTAGAAGAAGCAAGAAAGTAATCTTTCAACAAATCCACACAAACTTAACTCCACCTCTTACAACAAAAACAACAGGAAGTAACAATTACTTTTTCTTAATATCTTAATATGAAAATTAATATTACCAACATATCCTAATCGATTGACATTCAATAACATGAGGACTTAGAAATTTGATGATTGTCATCTAATGGTCTCTCTAATTTGGTAATTGGAGAAATAGATTCAATATTATACAATCCATATACACTTTCAGCTTGTTTGTGACAGTGTCTTGCTGTATACAACATAATGGTCTTGAGATCTTGCTTCTCCTATCTCAGCCTCTCTATTAGTAGTATTGTTTATTTCATGTTTTTACACTATATTCTGGTTTTCAGAACAGCTTACATATTTTAAAAGTATTTATATACCCAAAAGTAATGTAGATAATTAAATTGGGAGGGGGCTTGTAAGAGAACAACAAAGAGTGAGACTGAATGCTTTGCTTGACGTTTGTAACTCTCGTATCAAGTTACCACAGTAAGAGCCAAGATTTTAAGCTCTACTAAATACAAAACAAACAAACAAACAAAACCACTTTACATATTTAGGTTCATTTAAGAAAATATTAGTAGTGATGTATTATTTTGAAATATACAGTTAATACATTTGGAGTTATTTAAAATTTATATTGAGAAAAACGTTTGTATTTTCAGTATTGCCGTAGACAAGTATCTACATAAGACTGTTAAATTGATTGTTGTTTTATATCAAACATCTTTTATAATACTCATTTTTATTTTTATAATATTTTATAAATTTTAAGGAATATGACAAAAAAAGCTATTGTAGGTATTGAAGGGGGGTCTCTTTGGAGTTGGGGTACAAAAGGAAAACAAGAATGTGATTTAATTCTATTTACTTAAAATATATTTTTAAATGTTAACAAATTCAGGCCGGGCGCATGCCTTTAACCCCAGCACTTGGGAGACAGAGGCAGGTGGATTTCTGAGTTCAAGGCCAGCCTGGTCTACAGAGTGAGTTCCAGGACAACCAGGGCTACAGAGAAACCCTGTCTCGAAAACAAACAAACAAACAAAAAAAGTTAACAAATTCAGATAAATTGAAATCATATAACTTTTCTCATCATATTGCAATAAAACTTAAAAAAAAAATCTTAAAAAAAAAGAAGAATGAAAGAAAGAAACTGCCTCAGAGACATGCCTCAGGCCACGGCTAAAGCCGTCTGGACAGTTCTTCAGTTATTCTCTTCCCAGGTGAGTCTAAGTTTGTGTCAAGATAACAGCTGAAACCATGACATCTGGTGACAAGGAGGATGAAGGTGTTAGAAATGTTGGGCTTGTAGGGCCGGGGAGATGGTACAGTTGGTAAAGTGCTTGCCATATAAACATAAGGACCAGAGTTCAGATCCCTGTAAAAAGTCAGGGATGGGGACCCACATCTGAATCATAGCACTGAGGAGGGATTGACAGGAGGAATCCTAGAGCTTGCTGGCCAGCTAGTCTTGCCAAATAAGAGTTATGGGTTCAGTGAGAGACCTTGTCTCATATAAAGTGGAGAGCAATACAGAAAGACATCTAACATCATATTCAGTAATACACACACACACACACACACACACACACACACACGTATACAAAAGAAAGAAAAAGCAATGTGGGGTTGCAGTGCCTGTAGAGCTCACAGACACCTTTACTATCAAGGTGTTTGATTGGAGACACTACTTCAAAGGGTACTGCCGGAAGTAGGAGAAAGAAAAGCCAGAGAGAAGGGGTTCCTAGGGCTAAAGCTTTCAGAGACACAGAAGGAACACCTGAGGGTGGGACTAGTGCAGCAAGTGCGGGCTTTATGGGAAGCTTGCAGGACATAACGGTCAAAGAGTCAAGAGCAATGAAGATCAAGGGCCTAGGGATAGAGTTCAGTTGGTAAAGTGCTTGCCTAGAACGTATGCAGCTCTGGTTTATTCAGTCCCTTGTACTGAATAAACGGGGCATGGTAGCACATGCCTACATACACACATTCCAGGTTAAAGGCTGACCTGGAAACTTGAGATCCTATCTCAAAAAGTCAAGTAATTTCTTAAAAAAAATACGTAGCAGAGATCAATTAGGTAAGAATTAGTAGGACATAGTGGTGCATGCCTTTAATCCCAATACTCAGGAGGCAGAGGCAGGTGGATTTCTGTGAGTTCCAGGCCAGCCCAGTCTACCTGGTAACTTCCAAGATAGCTAGAGCTACATAATGAGACCCTGTCTGGAAAACGAAAACAAGAACTAGAAAGACAGATGAGAAGTGCTGCTGCTGTAAAGGGAATTCTGCAGTAGGGGTGAGAAACCTGCAGCAGAGCCTCTTACAATGTGCGGCAGTCATAGAGACGCAGAGTGGAGGGACAACTTTTCACTAGCAGCACGAGTAAAGAGAGATGTTTCATGCACACCAGGGCAGGGGGATTATGGTGTGCTCCATCTGTGTAAGTCAAGCCCCAGAATCTGCTATTCCAGTTTATTATCTCATCTCACTGGAACATCCCACCTCTCATGGAGTCAGTTTGTTCAAGTTTGCCTTTGTAGAGGTTTTAGAAATGTCAGAAAAGAGGTTTTAGAAATGTCAGAAATTAAGAGCCTAGTCAATTACCCTGTGACTTAGAACAGTTACCTTCATTTTACAAAGGTGCAGAATCTTCCTGGGAAATGCCTGCTTTTCCACTGAGAGCTACAGTCCTGTTTCATTACTGCTCCAAGTACCAGCAGGACTGGCATGATGGGCGGGTGCAAGCTCTGACTCAGGCAGCACCGAGTCTATGGGAAGTCCCTGTTGGAGCTCTCAGACTTCTTATCCAAGCAGTTCTATGTTGATTTCACTGTGTTCATTAATGCCTGTAGGCTCTGAAGGAAGATGACAGAAGACAGAGGTTCCAAACAATGTCAGAACAAGCTGACCATATGAGGTAGGCTATCAGGCTCTTAGCCAGTAGAAATGTGACCCACATTTTCAGACTGTGGTTGGAGTCCTTGACACTCCTATTTCAGCCAGGAGCCATCCTAGGGCACAAGATTGAGGGCTTTCTGTAGATTTAGGGAAGGTTCTCCATGTGTCTCCAACATACAGGACACCATCTTAGAGTGGGAAGTAACATGTGATGGCCAGCGGTGGGCAGCCTGTGTATTCTTCCAAGTTGGGGTTGTCCAAGTCCCCACGATTTGAGTGTCTAGGGTTGTCTTGCTGGTCACTAGGGGGGCCAGTTGTTCTCACACACACACAATGAGGCTCCTTGGTCCCTGGCTTATATAACTTCCTGGGGACACCAATCCAGTCTCTGTGCACACCTCCACTAGGAAAAAAGGAAACAGGATTTCTTAAAGGTATGAACTTACAAGCCCTGGAATGAGAGGAGGAAACACTGAGCAGGCAGTTATAAAACGGAAAAGCCCTTTATTCCACTTCCTATCTCAACCTGGGACCTAGCTCTCCTACTTCCATCTTTCCACATACAATGCTAACTTTACCTTCTTCAGAAGGAAGCAGAGTCCATGTCCCTTTCACTGTGCCCTTGCCCAACCCGTTCTTTCTCAAGTAACAGCAGCACTTTCCTGAACTACTGCTGGTACTAAGAGGTCTCCCCCACTAGCCAATGAGCATCCCTGTTCCTCTCCCCTTTGCATCCGTGCTGAGCAGCATCTTTATCTTAAGGCTTGGGGCATCTGATGGGGTGGGCTTTGACATCTGTGCGGCAGCAACCCATGCTGGCTCTGTATGGATCCAGCTTCATACAGATTGCCAGGCTTCAGACAAAGAGGATTCCATGTTGGTCCAACATATATATGCTGGCAACCTCCTGTTGGACAGAAGAACCTAACTCATTTCAGTGTACTCCTCTTGGTAGACTCAGAGGTCCTGCAGAAGGAAAGTGAAATTCATGAAACTAACCACCATATATATGTATATATACACATATATACATATATATACATATATATACATGTGTGTGTGTGTGTGTGTGTGTGTGTGTGTGTGTGTGTGTGTGTTCCAGTGCTTGGACCAGGATCACTGGCTGGGAGAGGAACTGGCACTGTTAGAAACCATCTCCCTTGTGTCTTATCCATGAGCAGGGCTGCTCAGGCACCAAAATGCCTGTCTTCTTGGTCCAGCTGTCTAACCAGTGAGCTTTATCCTACACCTGGTCCCTGCTGACGAGCTCCTTTCTCCCACAATGGGTTGAGGCTCAGGAATAGTTTGTAAGGACTCTGTGAGATGGCAGGACCTGAGCAAATGCAACTCAGTCCCAAATGCAAGGGATTTCATGAGCCAGAAGAACCTCGGCGGAAAGGGAGGCTCTCGGGGTACAGGGACCATCTAATTTTACACCACAGGTTTCTCTACATCACACAGGGTACTCCCTACATCACCAGTGCTCTCTGGGGACACCTGTATCCAGGGTTATGTCCCAAAAAGGCCACCCAGGTCCCAGACTGTTCTCCGTTAAGTGGTACCACAAAAGCCGTCTTTCAAAGTTTTGCTTCCTGAACTGTAACTTTATTCCCCTCAAATTAAAGCCTAAGGAATGGGTGATGGGAACAGTGGCTACACCTAGAGAAAGCTGGTGGCTTTTACTGTGTGTTCTGTCCTCTCAATGGTTGATAGATCCCTGGTGCAAGAAGGCAGCTCTACACAGCTTAGCACACAGGAATGGGGCCTCTCTCCCCACTCCTCAGTAAGAGCTTGACTGTTAAAATGATCCTTTGAGTCTAAGAGCTCCATTCAGTTTCTGGTTCCTACTGTCCCCATAACCAGAGTTTTAAAGGAGATGTGAAGGAGCTGAGCTTAAGTCTGAGTATGGCTGGCCTGATGATTAAAGCAGAAATCACTATGGTACCATGCTTAGCAACCCAGCTCACTGTTCTGTGTTTGCACAGGAAGAGACACCCATCCAGCCTGCACTTGCTGGAAATGCTCATAGTGCTAGGGCTTTTCTGTTTTTTTTTTTTTTTTTTTTTTAACTTTTATTTTATTTTGATTTTTAAAGGTTTTTACTTTATTTGCTTTGTTTTGCTTTGTTTTGCTTTGCTTTTAATGGTGCTAAGGATTGAACCCAGGGCCATGTTCCAAGCAAGCACTATACTATTAAGCTACACTCCAGCTACCATAGTGCTTTAAAGAATCTGGGGATATAGCTCAGTTGGCACTTGCACAAAGCCCTGAGTTCAGACTCAAGCACTGTATAAACCAGACATGATGCTGATGGATGCTGGTAGTTCCTGGCCTCAGTAGAGACACAAAGATCAGAAGTTCAAGGTCATCCTTGAATAGAGAGGTCAAGGCCAGCCCAGGATCTATGTACTTCATATGAAATTGTGTTGCAAAGCAAAATAAGAATCAAACAGTACCTGAGGGCATCAAAGAATGGGTCCACCTTCCACCCCATGCTCCTGCAGGCAAACTGAGGACCATCTTGGCTGAATAGGCAGAGTAGTCCAAGAACTACCTGAGCTAGATGGAGAGAGCTCAGCTGTTAAGAGCACATATTGCTCTTCTAGAGGACTTGAGTTTGGCTCCCTGCACCCACAATGGCTCACAACATCCTGTAACTCCTTCCAGGGGAGACACCACCTCTGACTTCTTGGGCACTTAGCACATACCCACATGTAAACATGGGTTCTTTTGGTTTATTTTTTTTTAATGTATGAGTGTCCTTGGGTATATATGTGTACACATGTTCCTGGAGCCTGCAGAAGTCAGAAGGCCTCAGATTTTCTGGTACTGGAGTTATGGATTGTTGTGAACCGCCAAGTGGGTGCTAGGTCCTCTGCAAGGTTAACAAGTACTCTTGATCATTAAGATATCTCTTTAACTCTTATATACACAATTAAAAATAAGAATTAAAAAAGGGAAGAAAAATAGCGAAACTTCATGGGTTGGGAGATGGCTCAGCAGTTGAAAGCACTTACTACTTTTGCAGAGGACATGGGTTAGGTTCTCAGTGCCCACATAGCCACTCACAACTGCCTGTAAACTCTAGTTTCAGGGAATTCAGTGTCCTTTTCTGGTCTCCACAAACACCTGCATATACATGATACACATACAAACACAGATACTCATACATATGCAGAATATAAAATGAATTTTAAAAAAGAAAAGAACTATTACCTGAGCTTTCGACTTCCCAGACCAGGATTTCTCCTTTAGCAGGATCTCTGGGGGATTGAGAGTTGAGGAAGAGGCCCAAGTCTCAAATATATGTCTTGGGGGCTGGTGAGATGACTTAGTGGGTAAGAACACCGACTGCTCTTCCAAAGGTCCTGAGTTCAAATCCCAGCAACCACATGATGGCTCACAACCATCTATAATGGGATCTGGTGCCCTCTTCTGATGTGTCTGAGGATAGCTACAGTGTACTTACATCAAATGTATGTCTCAATCCTAAGGTTTTAATTTGGATATTAAAGGTTCTACTACTAGGATTTTTCTTTAATTCTCTGCCTTATGATTTGAATATGACATGTCCCCAACAGGAATACTTGAAAATTTGGTCCTCAGCTGCTAGTGCAGTTTTAGGAGGTTGTAGAACCTTGGGGACCTGAGCCCTAGCTAGGAGAAGTGACTCACTGGGGCAGGCCTTGAAGGTTATATCTGCTTCTGGTTGTGACTAACCTCAGCTTCTCTGTCTATACTGATGTGAGAACTGACACCCACACACCTGCACTGCCACAGTCCACGTGCCACCATGTCTTCCTTGCCATGGTGGACTGTACTCTCTATAACTGATTGAATCTTTCCTCCCATAAATTGCTTCTTTCAGGTATTTTGATCGCCATGATAAGTACATGAATACAACTCAGAAGACCTTACATGCATAGCACTTGTAAGTTTCCTAGGTCAGCAGTCAGTTGTGGATTCCCTGAATAATAAATAGATAATGAAAGAGTAGCTCAGAAAATGGATCCAGGAGAGGTAGAGGGGCAGAAGGGAAGGCTGCTTACCTCTTTTGGGAGCACCAGAGCCTGCTGCCTTTAGCAGAGCTCCACTCGGCATTACATGGTGGGAACTTCTGCTTTTCTCTCTGTTCCTGTTCATTTGCCTCCATGCCTTTAGTCACCATGGCTTCTACCTGGGTTAGTTCTGAAGTGGGCAACCCATCCTTTCTGTAGAACCTTCCAACCAGTCTTCCTGGGATCACAGGGAGGAAGGTCAGAGTAGCTATGAGAGGGTAAGCCAAGCAAACCGCTTTCTCCCTAAGTTGCTTTGGTCATGATTTCTCCTCATAGCAATAGAAACCCTAAGACCTATTGGTACCGGGATAGTGGGGCACTGATAGGGGGGACATGACTATGCTGTTTGGGGAGGATTGTAGAAGGGACTTTAGAACTTTGGGCTTGAAAAGCCATTGAGTGTTTGAAGCTTGGTGAGCTGTTCTGTGGGAGCTTGGAAGATGAGAATGTTGAGAGACAATGCAGATGATGGAGGCCGCCTGGCTTGTGAAGTTCCAGCGGGAAGTTTGAGAGTCACTTAAAGACTCTATCAGGGCCATTTGCTATTTTGAGTTTAGAATCCGTGGTTCTGGTTACCTGGGACTAAAAGGTAATTTAGGTGCAATCTACAAGGATGGAAATGATCAAATCATTGTCACTTTCATACATCAGTTCCCTGAAAACAGACTCATGTATGAGAGCTATTATCAATGCTCTGTACAGCTTGAGGAACACTAAGAATTCAGTAAATGGTGGGTGAATATATAGCTTAGCTCACATTTCTCTGTGTCCATGTCAAAGTACTTTGTCTTCTAAGTAGTCAGAGCAGTTCAGAGCCCATGCTTTCACATCCATCACTTTTTTCTGACTTAGTGGACATAAGAAAGTGGACATTTGTTTAAAAATGGCTTTCAAGGGCTGGAGAGATGGCTCAGAGGTTAAGAGCACAGACTACTCTTCCAGAGCCCTGAGTTCAATTCCCAGCAACCATCTGGTGGCTCACAACCATCTGTAATGGGATCTGATGCCCTCTTCTGATGTATCTGAAGACAGAAAAACTGTACTCACACACATAAAATAAATAAATATTTTTAAAAAGGAGCCAGGCAGTGGTGGCGCATGTCTTTAATCCCAGCACTTGGAATACAGAGGCAGGGGGATTTCTGAGGCCATGGTCTACAGAGTAAATTCCAGGGCAGCCAGGGCTACAAAGAGAAACCCTGTCTCAAAAAAACAAAAGAGAGAGAGACAGACAGACAGACAGATTGAAACAGCTTTCAAAATTTCTTATTATCTAAGCTATGAAAAACTACAAAGTAGTTACAGCCTACATACAGGACAGTAAAAAAGCTTCTGTCTCCTTGGGTGCCACAGTTTGATGTGTCCAAGTCCTAAGATGCAAAAGGCCTTAAAAGGCACAGCCGTTCTGGGTGGAGAAAACACCTGAGAGAGGGTTGATCAAGTAGGAGGTAGTTTGGCTCCCTGTCTCAGCTGTGTAGGTCCAACCTCTAGTCAGTCTCTGAAAACAGAGCTGAACTTAGGTTTCAGTGGAACCTAAGTTAGGTTGGTTTATGCTTTCAAGTTCCAGTCCCTTACCACTTCACTGTGGTGGTTTTAAGTAAGAAACGTCCCCAGAGGCTCAGGCCTTTGAACACCCGGTTGCCCCTTGGTGGTGCTATTTGGGAGGGTGGGGCCGCTTTGCTGAAGGAAGTCTGTTCCCTGTGGACAGAGGTTATTCTTGTCTCCCTTCCAGTTCACACCCTTTCTCTACTTCCTGATTATACTTAAAGATGCGATCGCTCAGCTTCCTGACTAACTGCTGCCATGCCTCTCTTGACATTATGCTTCTGAAACCATTAAGTCCAAATAAAGTTGCCTTGGTCCTGGTAATTTATCACTACAACAGAAACTAGTACATTCCTGGCCTATCGGTGTCAGAGCTGTGGATCTCTCCTGACTTCCACATTCAGATACCACTTCCCTTCCTTATCTAATGGGCAAATCTTGCCAGTTCTCCCTCAGACACGTATTGATTTCTCCCCATCCCTGTCAGTTCCCACTGCTGCCCCGCATCCAAGACACAGACTAAGACAACAGCCTTCCAGTCGGCTCTGCTGCAGCTCAGGCTTTCCTCTCACTCTTCCTCCAGAAAGCACCTGGGGCATTTCCCCTAGTGCTCAGATCAGAACTAGGGCTTCATACAAGGTAGACGAGTGTTCTGCCACTAAGGTACCTTCTTACCTTACTCTTTACTGTATTTCAAGACAGGGCCTAACAACTGCTAGCCTAGGCTAGCATGAGGGTTTTGGGTCCTCTGCCTCAGGTCTTGCAAGGGTTAAAATTATAGGCCTACTTTTGATGCTCTTTTTATTTTTTAATTTTATGTGTATGAGTGTTTTGCCTGAATCTATGTCTGTGTACCAAATGTGTGCAGTGCCTATGGAGATGAGAAGTGGGAGCTGGATTACTGGAACCAGAGTCACAGCTGACTGTGAGCTACCATGTGGTGCTTACAATATGAAACCTGGTTTCCAGGTGTTCAAAGGCCTGAGCCTCTGGGGATGTTTCTCATTTAGAACCACCACAGGGAAGCTGGTAAGGGACTGGAACTGGAGAGCAAGAATAAAGTCCTGGGCTTCCCACTGGAAACTGAATCTGTCTCTGAGAAGAGTAGCCAGTGCTCTTAACTACAGAGACATCTATCTTTCTAGCCCCTTGAGTACTCGTCCTAAACAGGAATCATGCCAGGGGGTTGGGGTCATGGTGCACACCTTTAATCCCAGCACTGTGGAGGCAAAGGCAGGAGGATTTCTATGAGTTTGAGGCCAGCCTGGTCTACAGATCAAGTTCTAGTATAGTCAGGCTACATGCAGTGAAATCCTGTCTTTAAAAAACAAACAAACAACCCATAAATCCTACATGTCACTTCTGTGCCTGACTAAAACCCTCTAATAGCTACTCAAAGCACAAAATAAAATACAAGCCTCTTACCCGAGCCTCTGGGTTCCTCCAGTCACTTAGCATCTGCCTGTCTACTCTGCCTCTTCTACTGTCACTTGCCCCTTGGTTCCTGTGGGCTCCAGGAACCTGGGGGGTTCCTGTGGGCTTCTCTGTTATCTGACAAGCCCTGCTGATTCTCACCTCAGGCACCACTTACTCTGCCCCACTCTCCCCAAATCTAGTTTGGATTCCCTTTTCTCTACAAGGCCCATTTTGCTGTCAACTCCTCAAGAAGTCTCCCTTGGCCACCAGCTCCAAAGGTACCTAAGCCCCCAGCATGCATCCCATTTTTATTCAAAGCCCCGTATAGAGGTGTCTGGTTAGATAGAAAGTCTCTTGCAAGGCCCAGTACTTCAAACAGCTTCATACAGAGCATTTGCTTTAAATGTTTGCTACATGAATAAACGAAGGGACAGGGCTTTAGTGCCAGATGAGAAGTCTTTAGGTTGGCTTAACACCAAACTTTTGTATTGCATGGAATGAATCTATCTTGTTGAGTTCTAGACATGATACCTAAAGAGAGGATAGCAGGAGCACAGTTTTAGAACAGCTTTACTGGCTGGGTCTCTAAATGGATATCCAGAGCACAACAAAACTGCCTCATTTCCCATTGAGGTCCAGCTGGGCAACTACAGTGATAGATTCTTAACTGTGCTCAAGTCAATATGCACCTTGGAAATTTGCCTTCATCCTCTGATGTCCCTGAACATCTTAGAAGGTGCCTATGTCAAAACCTTGGCAGGAACTTCAGCATGCTTTCTCCTGGTCACCATGAGGATCACAATTTTACCACCAGTTACAGTTGTTTAAGTGCCTCATGACTAACCAAAGATCTCCCACAGCCTTTCTAACCATGTGCCCCACCACATCCCACATTGTTTCTGTGGTTGGCTCATTCCCAAGCACATCAGGAGTACTTCTAGTTTGCTCCTTCAAAATCGGTTCAGAGTATTTGGTATGGCATCCTTTGTTCACCCATAAAAATCCATTCTTATTTTTCTGTGCTGCTTTCTTTTCTCTTTTTGAATAGAAATAAAATTTTTATTTTGGAAAAAATAATCTTGAAAACAGAAATATCCTATAATAAAATTGATACTAAACATTCAAAGTAAAGCAAAAATAAAAATAATACCGCAGGCTTGGTAGCTCTCCCTTTTAATCTCAGCACTCAGGAAGCAGAAGCAGGTAGATCTCTGTGATTCCAAGGGTACCTGGGCTACATAGTCAGACCTTATCTTAAATACAAAGCAAAACAAATAACAAGCCAACTAAACAAGCAAAGAAACAAGCTGGATGTGGTACACACACCCATGGAGTCCCAACGCTTGGGGCACTGACACAAGGACCAGGACCTCAGTGACAGCATCAACTATGTCACGAGTTTGAGACCAGTCTGAGCTATGAAACTTTGTTTCAAAAAACCAAGAAAAACAAACAAACAAAAACATAAAACAAAACCTCCATAAAACACCAGGTAGGCCTCAAGAATGACTCTGACCCATATGAACAGAAGTGACGCTGAATATGATAATTTTTAATAAAGGATGAAGATAGAAACAAAAGCTAACTCCAGCCAGCCACAAGCAGCCAAACAAGGTAGGACCCAGGAACCAAGGACTTTCTAACAAGCTGATAGAATTTTAAAAAGCTGGGGATAGAAATGGAGCTTTCCTAGCATGAAGGACTTCATTCATTATGTCAGCAACATTTCTACGGTCACTTGACAACCTCATGGTGACCAGGAGGAAACAAGTGCACTGAACACAGAGCACAGACATGTGGGATGAGGAGCAAGAGGGATCGGAGGGAAAGGCACTCACTGCAGCTCTTAGGAAATCATTGCCAGACAACTGGACATGCAGTGGAAGAGTTAGGGAACATGCCATGTGTACTGGCTGTTTTTGTGAAAACTTGACACAAGCTGGAGTTATCACAGAGAAAGGAGGTTCAATTGAGGAAGTGCTTCCATGAGATCCAGCTGTAAGGCATTTTCTCAATTAGTGATCATAGGGGTAGGGCCCCTTGTGGGTGGTGCCATCCCTGGGCTGGAAGTCTTGGGTTGTATAAGAAAGCAAGCTGAGCAAGCCAGGGGAGGCAAGCCAGTAAGGAACATCCCTCCATGGCCTATGCATCATCTCCTGCTTCCTGACCTGCTTGAGTTCCAGTCCTGACTTCCTCTGGTGATCAATAGCAATGTGGAAGTAAGCTGAATAAACCCTTTCCTCCCCAACTTGCTTCTTGGTCATGATGTTTGTGCAGGAATAGAAACCCTGACTAAGACACCATGGTTCTCAGAATTAGAAGTATAAGCAATATTGAAAACAAGCACTCAGAGGCTTTATGGGCAGAAAATGCTAATCTAGACCTGTTCCAATGGCAAAGGGACATTGATTGATATCTGAAATAACTCAGACATACCCATGTGGGGCTTCATCGTGGGGCTGCACACAGATGAAAGGACTGGCCTCAGCCATTCTAGTTAGCTTTCAGAGCTTAGAAAAGACTGTAGTGATCAGTGTCTGTAGGCTGTCTCCTCATTTAAGAGTTGCTTTTCCTCTTTTATCATCAGTATGTAATGGGTGCAGGACCCCACATATTTTTTGTTGTTGTTGTTTTGTTTTTTGGTTTTTTTTCGAGACAGGGTTTCTCTGTGTAGCCCTGGTTGTCCTGGAACTCACTCTGTAGACCAGGCTGTCCTCTAACTCAGAAATCCGCCTGCCTCTGCCTCCCAAGTGCTGGGATTAAAGGCATGCGCCACCACTGCCCAGCAAGGCCCCCACATATTAGCACAGGTGGCATTGATATATGTTTGATCACTAAGGAGATGGAGGCAGTAGGATCAGGAATTCTAGGCCAGCCTGATCTACATAGTGAGTATGATACTACCCTGGGCTACATGAATTCCTGGATAGATGGATGAATGGATGAATATGTGATTAGCATAAGTTCCATTTGAGAAACAGTTCACTCAGGATATCTGTTTCATCAGAGAGCAATCAAATGGAACCATTAGAACTGCACAGAAGTGGTGTCAAGCCTTTCTGACTGTACTGGAGCCAGAGGGAGGATGCCTCTTGAAGCTGGCTGTTAATGTCCAACACTGATTGGGCCCATTGACACCAGAGAACAAGGCCTGGCAATCCTCTCCCACAACTACCTCCAAAGTTATATTCTTCTGGAGATCACTTCTGCACAAAAGCAAGAAGCTGTCGTGAAAAACCAATGGCTGGTTTCAAAGTTTTTTTCTTTCTTCTTCTTTTTTTTTTGTTTTTTGTTTTTTGGGTTTTTTTTGGGGGGGAGGGGGGGCAGGGTTGCTCTGTGTAGCTCTGGCTGTCCTGGAACTCACTCTGTAGACCAGGCTGGCCTCAAACTCAGAAATCTGCCTGCCTCTGCCTCCCAAGTGCTGAGATTAAAGGCGTGTGTGCGCCACCACTGCCCCGCTGGTTTCAAAGTTTTATAAAGAATCCAGACACACTGATTAGCACAATGAGACAAACAACTGAAATCTATGGCAATGGGTGAGGACTACATACCGACAAATACATAATTCTTCTCGTAGAATGAAAGCCAATTGTGCAGTGTCAGTATCTCAGAGGAGGACAAGCCATTTACATCATCCACAAGGCCGGCTTCAGAATAGTCTCCTGTCACAAACGCTCTGGATGCATCTCGGCCTTCAGGAAAGAAATTGCCAAAGATCTAGTTATTAATCACAATATTGTACTAAGTAAAATACCTGCTTTCTGAAAAAACATGCACTAATAACCCTTCCTCCTTTCAGGGACCTCCTGGACTGGGGACATGAATTTTTCTCAACTATCATGTACTTGCATTTACTTTTTTGTTTCTGTTTCCTTGTTTTTTTTTTTTTTCCATCCTAGCATTTTTATTGATTATTTGGGAATTACATATAAGGCACCCTGTTCTCATCCCATGCATCACACTCACTTCCTAGCCCTCCCAAGTCTGCTCCCTATCCCACGTGACCTTCCAACCTCCCCAACCCCCAAATAAAAAGGGAAAAAAAGGTCTATTTTATATTGTTCAAATACTCACTGGAGTATATTCAAACTCCCAGTGGCCATCCCTCTAAGGAAAGCTGAGTTCTTCTCCACCTGCACCCCTGCCAGAAGCTATCAATTGTGGATAGCTACACTTGAGCACCCCATCACGATTTTTAAGAGCTCTCTTGATTGGCTTCCTTTTTATTCTGTTACTTTTAGCAGGGAGAAGAGAGAGTGGGCTGGAGGTAGGGGTTGTCACAGAAGCCTTCTGCATTCCTTTCACACCTGTGTCTGCAGTCATTGATAGCACTGCAAGACTAGCTTCCTTGCCGTTTATAGTCAGCCAGAGCACACAGATCCTGGGCTTCTACATAGCTTCTGGCAATAACACAGACCAGGAGCATCATCTGGTCTCCAGCATCTGCATGTGCCAAGGACCTCTGCTTGGTCTCCAGGGGCAGTATGGCCCTCAGAGGTTTCTCTGCCAAAGCATGAGCCATGGACCAGCATGGCCTCCAGGAGAAGTGTGGACCATGGAGGTCTTTTGAGGAAGTCAAATCCAATAAATGGGCCATTTTCATCTTGAATATCCTGTCACTGTTCATAGTCAGGTTGATTGTGTGGCTGGACAACTTGTTAGGGGCTGAGTCCATGTAAACTCCCAGCTCCCACACTCCATCCTGCTGACCGTACTGGGTAACAACCTATCTCTTCAATCCACAGCTGTTGAGGCTCCAGATCCAACAAGCATGCATGGCTCCACTCTTCTATCACATATGTGTTCATCATAGTGGCACTGGAAGCTAGTGTGTCACACAGAAATCTGCCTGCTTCCCAAGTTCTGGGAATAAAGGAATGCATCATCACACCTGGCCCATCAGCTTTTATTTAATTTCAACAATATTCAATTGATAAAATTCAAAATGATAACTTCTGGCTTCTGTGATGCTTACTCCACTCCTGCTTTTCCCAGATCCTTACTGTCTTCTTAGGTCTAGGGATCACTTATTATACACATCTTGACCATCTTATCTGCCCCTGTGGTTCCGATCCTATATCTATGTTATGTTCAGCCCAGACATTCTGAGTACTGGATTTATATATCTAACGTCTACTCAATGTCACTTAGTTGTCTCACAGCCATCACAAATTCAAAGGCCTATCTTGAGCTACTGGTCACCAGCCCCAAGAAACAGACATCTCTTCTCATCTAGTGTTTCTATTAATCAGCTGCTCAATCTATACATGCAGGCTCCTATCTAATTAGTGCCAAGTCTTTATTTTCTTTCTAAATAGTTTCTGAATTCATCCACTGTCTCTACCTGCTACCGAACAATCCTAATCTGCCATCATCTCTCAGGTAAACTATCACAGAGGACCCCTAGTAGGACTACTTCATCCTATCAAACTATTCTCCAGGTAACACTCAGATCAGTATTTTATTATTATAAATTTTATTTTGTGTCTCTGTGTATATGCCAGATATATATGCATGTTTGTGTGTATATGAATACATGCATGAGGGGTCAGAAGAGGGCACTGATTCCCCTGAAGTTGGAGGTACAGGCAGCTGTGAACCATCTAACATTGATGCTAAGATCTGAGTTTAGGTGTTCCATAAGAATGGAAGCACTCCTAACTGGCAAATCAGCCTATGGCACTAGACTGTTTTTGTTTGTTTGTTTGTTTGTTTGAGATAGGGTCTTACTATATGGCTCTGGCTGTCCTGTAACTTGCTACACAGACCAGGCTGGCCTAGAAATCAGACGCTGGTCTACTTGTCTCCAAGTACAAGGATTAAAAATATGTGTCCCATCACTTTTAATCCTAGATTGATCCAAGCTCCCTAGATTGATATTTTATGTTTTTTTTTTCAATAGATGGTATCTCTGTATAGTCCTGGCTGTCCTGGAACTTGCTCTGTAGACCAGGATGGCCTCTAACTCAGAGGTCTGCCTGTCTCTTTCTCCTGAATG